>LZPO01098003.1:11858-39338 GCA_001675575.1 Neotoma lepida
TCACTTGTTTTATTGATCTTAGCCTTTCTGATGGATATAAGATGAAACCTCAATGTAGTTTTGATTTGCGAAGAATGTTGAACATTTCCTTAAGGGTTTCTCATCCACTTGAGTTTCCTTTTTTGAGTATTCTCTGTTTAGAACTTTACCCCATTTTAAAAATTGGGTTATTTGGTTTTTTGGTGTCCAGTTTCTTGAGTTCTTTATACATTTTGGATATTAGCCCTCTATCAGAAGTGAATTTTGTAACTCTTTTCCCGTTCAGTAGGCTGCCATTTGGTCTGGATGATGGTGTTCTTTGCCATACAGAAGCTTCTCTGTTTCATGAGGTCTTAATTATTAATTGTTGATCTTAGTACTTGTGCTAATGGTATTCTGTTCATAAAGTCTTTTCCTGTGCCAGTGAGTTCAATACTATTCCCTACTTCCTCTTCTGTCAGTTTTGGTACATCTGGCCTTATGCTGAAGTCTTTGATCCACTTGTAGTTGAGTTTTGTGCAGGGTGATAAATATGGATCTATTTGGATTCTTCTATGAGCAGCCATCCAGTTTGATGAGCATCATTTGCCATTTTTTCTAGTGTGTATTTCTGGCTTCTGTATCAAAAATAAGGTGTCCATAGGTATGTGGATATGTGTCTGGTCCTTAAATTCTATTCCATAAATCAATGTGTCTGTTTTTGTGTCAATATCATTTGGTTTTTATTATTATAACTCTGTAGTACAATTTTGGATGAGTGATGGTGACATTTCTAGAAGTTCCTTTATTATTTAGGCATCTCCTTCTTGAGGTCAGGGAAATTTTTTTGAGGATTTTGTTGAAAATATTTTCTGTACCTTTGACCTGGATTTCCACCTCTTCTAATCCCATTATTAGTAGATTTGTTTTTTTTTATAGTGTCCAGATTTTTTGGATGTTTTGTGCCTGGATTTTTTAAGATTTAGCATTTTCTTTGACAGAGGTATCCATTTCTTCTCTCTTGCCTTCAATGCATGAAATTCTCTCTTCAAATATTTTGAAACCATTTTGAGATGGAGTTTTCCAAATGATTGTGGTGAAGGACAAATTGATTTCTGAATTTCTGAGACCTTTTCTATGTATTAAAAACAATGTATTACTCAAAATTATATTAATAATTACATTATTAATGATAATTAGAGAAATATTGCTATAGAAATTAAGTCAGAAATACNTACGTGCTAAAGAATTGAATCAATACAACTTTATTTCTCAGCACTGATANAACAGTACAAAACGTGAACAAGAGAACTGCTAATGACCTTGAGAGCTCACTTGTGTTGTAGGTAATTATTTTAATGTGGGGTATATTATGCAGATATAGCTATGCAGCTAATTCAAGCTTAAACAATTATAAAAATCAGTCATATGTTCTTATGCCTTTGGCAAACATAGTCAGCTTCACATATGTTACTGCTGCACACTGCATAAATTCCTCTCTACAACTAGAGAATGTGGGTTCCTCATGTTGGACTTCTGAATTTTACAGTTAGGGAAAGCTGAGGGTTGGGTGTGTTCAACTGCATATGTGAGTCAAATGTAATGCCAACATGAAACAGTGTGGGAAATGATAGGCCTTTAACAAATTTTAGTCGATAGGTTCCTAAATAAAATATGAATATCCCCAAATACTAAGAAAATTGCAGTGATTCCAAGAATTACAGGATGCTGAAAAGACAATGTCATGCATCCAGGGTTAGATGATTAAGAGCATGTACTCTAGTCCACTTCCCCGCCCCCATGTTATGTAGCTCATTGCTGCTTGTAACTAGCTCCATAAGATCTAACACCCTTGTTTGTCCTGTACAGGTACTTACACACATGTGCTCATACTCACACACATATACATACATAAAGACTAAGATTAACAAAAAGTCACATATTTGAGGTTAGAAAACTATATCACCATCACTATGAAAAGATAGTTACAATAAGCTTTTACATTTTTGGAGAAGAAAACTTAGATCACTGTTTATAGCATGTTCAAAGGATATTTATAGAGTTCATATGTGTATAAGTTAAATAGAGAAAGAGCTGCTGACAAGAAAAGCCAGTCTGGCTTCTTCATACAAAGACAACTATTGGTTTCTTTCTCTCNGCTTTAAATGAGTATTCTCAAACTGAGGGAGAGAAAATAAAATTAAGTGTAAAATATATAAGATAGTCTTTCTTTTGATGTCCATTGTTAATTACATGATTAGTAAAATATGTGTGTTTGTGCATTACTAGAGGAAGTGTAAGACCATGGGATGCTGGTATATGAAGGTTTTTGTATTCCTCTGAAATCAAAATACAAAATTACCCAATGAACAAATGATTCCATCTTTAGGTTTCTACACAAATTAACTGAAATTAGAATCAAGTACACATGCTTCAGTGTTCATTGCAGCATAGACCCAAAGGTGAAAATCACCGAAATGGACATAAATAAGTGATGGAAATCACAATGTGGTGTTTTATATACTGGTGTTTCATGTCGTCACGAAATTTAAATTGGAAAATATTACAGTGGAGATGAACCTTAAAGTTTTATAAAAACTTTGTCCACATGACAAAATGGTATGAAAGGAAATAGGGTGTAATTGTGTATATGCAAAGTATCTACTAAAGATAAAATCCTAGAGAAAATGTATAGTATGCATTAATGGGGGTAGGAATAGAATAGAATGGAATTATAGTTCATTGAGTATGGAGTGTCCGAATGGGAAACTGAAAATTTTAGAAATAGGTGTGGCATTGTCTACAAACTTGTCAAAGAAGTGAATGCAAGTAAACAATGTTGTTAAAAAGAATAAAATGACAAACATCATACTACAGTAAGATATCTTAAAAGTAATTTCTAACATGTTCAAATGATGTTTATGTATATGATTTAACAGACACAGATGTTAAAAACTTATAGATAGAAAAAGAGTTTGAAAAATATTTTCAAATATATAGCTTATTCAAGAATTTAATTGCTGAACAAAAAGAAGTCTTACATTTTCAGGAAAAAAACAAACACATCTGACTCTTGCTCATTTAAATTTTACCCCAGGATTCAGATTAACAATGTAGAACCATTAAAGCATTTATCAAAATGGGATATTTTGTTTCAGAATAATAGAATAAAATGAAATATCTATGTTATCATGTGATTTCTTAAATTGTGTATATTGCAATAGTTTATTTAAAGTTCATTATGACCATATAAATGAAAGATTGATGGTGTGGTACCTCACTAGAAGGTGAAATTTGAGAAAGAAGGAAGAGGTAAAATTTTAAAATGTCCAATTCATATTTTGGCTGTTGTTCTCTTCAAATTCTACTAAAATGGAAAAAAATGGGTTTATAACACACAAAATCCTGTGAGGTTGAATGGACCTGGAATGGAGATAAGTTTCCAAATCCTAAATTTATAAAGCACAAAAAGGAGCAACTGACTTACAATGAGGGAGGCAGTTGCATCTAAAACAGCTTTGTGTTGAAAAGCGCTGATGGGCTGAGGAATTGAAGGTATGGATTGTTTCCTAAAATAAAGGGAATACAAGGATGTCAAGAACCAGCCTGCCTCCATCTTAGGCTTAAAAACTGTCTTATAATAAAGATGAATTAGGTTCATTTCTATCTATGAGTCAACCTCTTCTCAAGGATTCTCAACCGCTTCTCAAGGATTGGGCTATGCTCCATCTGTCATCTTAAGGCCAAATGGTTCTGTACTAAGGTTTACAGGAATGGCAATCATGTCTTGGTTTCAAAAATTTTCTTATAACCTTCTTGCAACCCTTCCTTCCTTTCAAAAGGCTATATGACTACCCATGATTACATTATTTTGCCCACCTTGCAACTATGTCTTTGTTTCAGGAGTAACTAACTTGCTATGCTTATCTTCTGCCCTATATCCTCATGTATTTTGCCCACTAAACTCACCATTTGGTAAAACTCCTACCCCTGAGCTATAAAAGCCTTGTCTTTCACTGGGTGGTGGTGGCACACGCCTTTAATCCCAGCACTCGGGAGGCAGAGGCAGGCACATTTGTGAGTTCGAGGCCAGCCTGAGCTACCGAGTGAGTTCCTAGAAAGGCACCAAAACTACACAGAGAAACCCTGTCTNAAAAAAAAAAAAAGCCTTATCTTCCTCATATCCAGTGCTAACCTCTCAAACTCTGCCGTAAGGTGAGGCAGGTCATGTAAATAAATAAAATAGTGTGCTTTAATTAGTTGCTTCCTTTTAATTTGGGAACAATGATTTGGTTTGGTGGTCTTTCTCCTTCNGATTTTTGGATTAACAGATTAATCTTTGGGACTAACATGTTCTTAAAGGAACTGACTAATGATATAGAGCTAACTGACTATTGGGCTTTCAGTCCCAGAATCTTAAGGAACAGACTGAGAAGCCTATTCACTCACAAACACCAATTCTTCTCATATGAAAAGAAGGTTATATTATTTTAGAGGCTAGAAATTAAAGGCTAGATGATGATGTTTNTCCTTGATGTGAACCAGTAATGGCCTTCAAGTTTCTTCCATTTTTAAAGGAACGTTTTGTAGGTTATTGGCCTTCAGAATATCCTATTATTATTTGATTGCTGTGTGGATGAGATATTTGAGATCTAAACAAACTCAATTTTATATACAATTTACCAACATGTTTTAAAAATAAGGAAATCTATAAAGCAGAGAAGTACTACNTGTTTATGAGGAGAAGACCCAGTGTGTGCCAGGCACAGTACCTTCTTTGATATGTGAAAAGTGATCTCAGAATGACGGCTTTCTGTCCTTGGCAGCAAGCCAGGATTCCAACTTTGGTTAATTCCTCCTGATGGAAAACTTTCATAAGAAAAATATGATGCTTTTGCTACTTAATGCTCACGAACATAGAACAAAGTGATTTATACATTTTCTCCTCAAAGTCTAAGAATCAATTGTGATTGACACATTACAAAAGAAGCAATAATCATACCATTTGCATATTCACAAATGAAAAATTTCATTATAGGAGAAAAACTTGTTTTTAAAAGAAAGAAAATACCATAGCCAATTTAACATACCAATATTCACATTCAAATTAATGAATTTTATGCCTCAAAAATAAATTGACACATAAAGACAATCATTAAAAAAGAATATCTTTGGTGCCTTCAGAACCAGAGATTCGAGTTTGCCTTTCCAATAAAGGAAGTAAGGACTTAAAATGATGAAAGAAAGGGTCTCATAACCCCACAGGAAGAAGACGTCAACTACAAATCCCTTACTCTGATTGAATTAACTCTACTTAAATGTGAGGTCTCATCTTCTGCCTCCCCCAGTGCCTTTACCAGATGGGAGAGATGTAAGGATATTTCAAAACGTGATGTGAGGTAAATAAAATAATCCTCAACAGCTCTGCTATTTCACCTCATGCAGAGAAACACAATGCAGTGCTGGANACTATAACAATTCTATTAATCTCCTCAAGTAATATATAATTGAAATATGCCTATTGTCTAAATCTAAGTTATAGTAAGCTATCAGAAGGCAAGAACTTAAAAATATCCTAAAAGCCCACAATAATGATTAAATTATTTTATATTTAAATGTTTTTTTAATTAAAACTTTATTATACGAAACTTGAAAACAAAAAAAAATCACACAGCAAGATTACAAAAAAATATGAAAACCATGTCACAGTTAAAAAACATAGGTTTACATTCTATTTTGTGAATTATGTCCCCTTTTATTATTAAATGAATTTGAAGATTATTTAGAAAAGATTTTAATATAGAGTTAAATATTAGTACAGAAGTAAGGACAAAGGTATGATGAGAAAGAGATGGAGAGAGAGAGAGGGGAGACAGAGAGAGAGAGAGAGAGAGAGAGAGAGAGAGCACAAGAAAGAGAGATCATGGTAAGCCAGGCTACTTTTTCTTTTTCTTCTTTCTTTCTTTTCTCTTTAACATTTGAAAATACATTAGTTTTGAAAGACACCAGTTTTTCAGAATTTAACTTTGTGTAGCAAAGTCTATTACTTATAGGGTGAAGAAAGTATAGAGAAGAATTATCTTTAAAAAATTTTAAATTAGTAAATAGTAAAATTATCTTTAAAGGATTTTAAAGATAAGAAGTCACATTGAGCTCTAAATTCGAGCAACATGAGTAATACTTGGAGAAACTATTTAAAATNAATGCAATAGAGGTTTTTATCTNATCAGGACATAGTGTAAGCTTTTCAACACCGTTTCCTTTGGTCACTTTTATTCAGATGAAATGAATACCAAGAGACTGTTTCTTGGCAGAGGTGTGAAGAGAACTGCTTTTTCCTGCAGTATAGTGAATGAAAAAAATAAAAAGGAAAGGGCCTGACTATTTCTAGGTAAGATGAAGGAGAAAATTTACTGTAGATAAAAGGGAGAACATAGCCAGAGGCAGGGACATCTGGGAGAGTCCAGGGTGGACAGGACCCTGAGCAATGTGAGGAGATGAGAGGAGGGGAAGGAAGAAGAGGAGAGAGCAGAGAAAGAGGAACCAGGTGCAGCAGCCAAGAGGGCAAATGGTGAAAACGAGGTAGATAACCAAATGCCTGGATATAGGAAAGAGCCTCGGGGGAAGGGCAACCCAGCCCATCTGCTGGAGGATTCAGGGGTAGAGAACAGAGTATGCCAGCCATACCCTGTAACTGGTTAGGACTGGGGGATGCTGGGAGAACCTGGTGGCCAGGTCTGCTTGGCTATGTTAAATAGACACCTCCCAGGATTTGAGACTTAACTTATAGTGTGGTTCAGCACTTAAGTAACTTCAGTTTGGGAGGGGGACAAGAGAGGATAATGGGGCTGGCAATGCATTCTGTACATGTGTTTTCATATATTATATTTGCGTCTCTAACCACATGTATGTGTGCCTATGAGTATGTATGACAGTATATGACTAGACATATAAATGTATGTACTTATATATGTACAACATACATACATGCATACCGACACAGACACACAGGCATTTAAAAGAAATCTTGATTCAAGGGGTAGAGAGATGGCTCAGTTGGCTGAAGAGCTTACTGGTCTAGTACAAGCATGTGAATTCAAATACATGGAAGCCATGTAAAAGTGAGATGTGGAGTTCATCTGTAATGCAGATCTACCACTTGAAGATGAGATGCAGAGACAGGACAACCCCCAGAAGCTTAAGAACCAANGAGCCTGGCAAACAAAATAGAAAAACAAAACTAATGGTATTTCTTGGAAGGGCATATCTTCTTAAAGTAATAAAACTAGCTGAAAGAGGAATAGTTCACAAGGAACTACTCAAAACCGATTTCTATATTAATGTAGTTTTCTGATTTTAGCAGTTGATAATGGATGGGCTTTTAACAAGAAAACAATGTTATGAAGCAAAATACAACATTCTGTTTATACACATTGCATATTTATTATGAATTATTCTATTATAAATTAATTATAATATTAGGAGCCCCATAAAAGATATAACTATGGTATGGATTATCATAATTCATCAAGAGAAGTTTCCAGGGTTTGGAAGGGGAAACTCAACATTTACAATTTAAAAAAATGACTTGCTGGTATATGAACATGACGGGTCTCAGTTCTGTAAAAAGGGCAAAAGCAAAGTCTATATAAATAAACAAAACACACTACTGACCAATTCTAATTCTTTAGCACTTGTATCTTTAATGATTTCCACGAACAGCTGAAAAAAAAATACACTAAAGAAGTGTACTTAAGATATATTAAATGATTGAGTCTTTATATGTCTTTTGCAGAAAAAGCACAACCTTCAAATCTAAGTAGAGTTTTATCCTCATGTTGTATAGGACGCAGGGCCAGTGAGACAGCTCAGTGGGTAAGGGCACTTTCTGTCAATCACAACCACCTGAGTTTGATCCCTGGAACCTATATGGTAGGAGGAGAGAGCCAGATGCTATAAGCTGTTCTCTGACAGCCACACTCACACATTGCATGTGTTTCCTTGTCCAACTATACAAAGAAAAATCAAACAAAAAGCCTATAAAAATGTAAATCATAACACTGATACCTATATTTGTATCATCTATCTATATCTATATACATATTAACAAATAAGTAATAAAGTAAATATCCTGATTGTCTCTGGCACAGTGGAATGAAGTCTTTTGTGTATCCACAAACTTTACAGTATATTTTTTTTGCTACATTATCTATACAGTGCATTGCATGAAGTCTAATAATTAATAATGCCTATCATAAAGACTTGTTGTATTACATATCATATAATTAGTATATTTAAAATTAACAGAAGAATATACCATAAAAAACACTGTACTGTATTGACTTGATATATGCTATCTTATCTTGGATTGCACGTATTTGCTTAAACTCTTCCCTCTATTTTAATGATCTTCGAGTTGTTCACAATATTTCATATCTTAGGGGACTTTTCTTAAATCCTTGAAGTCTTTGCTAATCCTTTATTAATTAGGTTCTCTCTTCTTATTATTTATTTGCTTTTATCTTATTTTCTCTCTCTCTCCTACAGATCCTTCGGGTATGTCTTATGGCTTCCTGTTTAGTGTTCTTAAGGGATCCCTTAGTGTGTGAATGAGTGGGTATCTGCATATCTATATCTGTTTCTTGTGCCTTCTCCTAGGCTCTTTTCCTTTTGTTTTATTTTCTGTTTTGTTTTGTTTTGGTTTTTTATTTGTTTTTTACTATTCCAGTGTATTTGTTTTTTTTTAATCTTATTATATTTTATTTTATTAGTATCCCTTAGAAGCCTGTTAGTTTTCTAGTGAGATATAGAAAGGAGATGGATCTCGATGGGAGGGGAAGTGAGGAGGAATTGGGAGGAGTAGAAGGAGGNGAAATCTTAATGAGAATATATTATATAAAATATATTTTCAATAAAAGAGTAAAAGAGAATTGTGCTCTACAGAGTGAGGTAGTACAGCACTTAGTCCTGTATCTTTCTTTGATTTTGTCTCAACCTCTTCCTTGTGTATCTTCTACATTTTGAGGTGGCTTGAATCTTCATCTACAATGCATTAACTGAAGGATCTTTGACAATTTAATTTTACTCTGCCTCAGTTGGTGTGTTTAAAATGAGAAAATAATGGCTCCCACTTCCAACAGTTTAATGAGAACTGAGAATGGTAAGAGTCACTTGGAAGTATATCTTGTTCTGAGCTATTAGTCGGAAGATATGATGGTTACTTTCCATGTCTTTGATTCATATTTTAATTCTACTTAGGGACTGAACCCCTACTCTTCCTGAATATTCTCTTATCTCTCTCTTCTTCCTGAGCCCAGTCTCACTATTTTGACCATATCCACTTGAGATCTACTTTTAAAAATGTAGCTCAATTCCTTGTACCCAGTGCTTTTGTGTTTCAACTCCCACTAATTTATCTCCTTCCAACTTTAACAGTACATAGACGATGTTCCACACAATTTAGCTCTCAATTACATGCTGTCTTATAGTCACATTTGTGTCATGTATTATAATCATCTTCTTAAATACATTGTTAACTCCTTGAGGGTATTGCATGGAAAGCTAATAAATCTGTCACAAAGCTTAGCTCAACTTTGGCTTCAAAGTAGGGTTTGAGTGAAATTTTGATGATTCATCTCTTACTAAATTTATTGACTGTGACCTCAACATGAGCTGCTTTTAAAAAAGTAGCTCAGTAGATAAATTTTAAAATGTTTACAAGTTTGTCTTATTAACTAAAACACTTACTGCAATTAACATATAGGGTATTTTCTCAAGAAACTTTTTTTTTTTTTTTTTTTTTTTTGGTTTTTCGAGACAGGGTTTCTCTGTGTAGCTTTGCACCTTTCCTGGAACTCACTCGGTAGCCCAGGCTGGCCTTGAATTCACAGAGATCTGCCTGCCTCTGCCTCCCAAGTGCTGGGATTAAAGGCGTGCGCCACCACCGTCAGGCCTTCTCAAGAAACTTTAAAGGACAGAGAAGGCTTGAGGGGGTGAATGGAGGACCTCCTTTAATTCCCTCAAGGCTTCATAAATATCAGTACAGAACCTTATTGTCTTGCTTCAGGTCCAGATAGAGCCTGGCTAGATTTCAGAAGATCTAAATTCTTAAACCCCAGGTAGTACTGATCACCTTTGTGGCCACTGTTCAGAATGACTATATCAGGACTTATCCTCAGGTTCAGAAGGACTCTTTCTCATCAGCATCACTACAGAAATGCTGCTGGGGTGACTTGGAACTCTCCTGCACACTACTCTTTCTGTTGTGCAGTTGTTAATCCATTCATCCAGGCTCTGCAGCAACTGGGATTTGGGAGTGAAGAGGGCAGGTTCAGAAGAAGCTTGTCTGACTCTATTGACTTTAGAAGATGAGATGCATTCTAGGAACAATATACATATGCAATAAGACAGGACAGAACTGAATGCAGAGATTCTCAGTCTCAAATAATGACAATATACATACTAATGTTCTATTTATCTATCTATCTATCTAGCTGTCTCTGTCTATCTTGTAGCTATCTTGTATGTATCAATTTATTACTGTTCTATCACCTGTCATTTAATTGAATAATTTACATATAAAGCATACATTAAAATTCATTGATGCTTGTCAAGAGCAGATTCTAAAATATGAAAATTGATTTTCATATTTGGCAAGTGGTCCTTATATAATAGGCACACTGTGTGGATACCATATTTTAGAACAAAGCGGTGTAGTATTTTCTTCACTAGAATTTCTACTAAAGAAGTTTCAAATGTCTTTCAGCCATTTGAGATTCTTCTGTTGAGAATTGTGTGTTTAGCTCTGTAGCCTATTTTTTAATTGATTTTTCAGTATTTTGATGTCCAGTTCCCAGGAATCCGCAAGGATGATCTCACCTTAGATTATTAGCAGTAGTGGACAGGGTGCCTGCACTGGCCTACTCCAGTAATCAGATTGGTAAATACGTTAGCTATCATCATAGAGCCTTCATCCAGTAATTGATGGAAGCAGATGCAGAGATCCACAGTCAAGCACCACACCGAGCTCCAGGAGTCCAGTTGAAGACAGAGAAGGGGCATTCTATGAGCAAGGGGCATCAAGATCATGATGGGGAAACCTATAGAGACAACCAAACCAAATTCATGAACTGTGGACCAATAGCTGTGGAGCCTCCATGGGACTGGACTAGGCCCTCTGCGAAAGTGAGACAGTTGTTTAGCTTGACCTGCTTAAGGGGCCCCCTGGCTTTTTGGAGCCCAGTGCCTACAATGGGACACCTTACACAGCCTTAGTGCAGGGGGAAAGGGTTGGACCTGCCTCAACTGAATGTACCAGGCTCTGATGACTCCCCATAGGAAGCCTTGCCTTGGAGGAGGTGGGAATGGGGGATAGGTGAGGGGAGAGGCTGGGGGGCAGGAGGAGGGAGGAGAGGGGGATCTGTGGTTGGTATATAAAATGAATAGAAAAATTCTTAATAATAAAAAAAGAAGTTTCAAATTCTGGTAAAAAAAATGGAGTTCCTTCTTAAAACTCATTGGCAGCAGTGAGCTAACAGAAACACACATTAGACAGACGCTGCTTAAGTTTAGTGCTAATTTCACAACATTACGTTTTAACAAATTGACATGCATTTCATTAAATGATATAAAAAGTTTAAGCATTTAATAAAAGATTGGTTTTAGTATCCACAAAATTCAATTATTTCATAGTTGAACAGTGATGACAAAAGATAATTAGGCTAAATTTTAACAAATTGATATTAGCCAGATTTCATCAGTGTGCCTTATGTGCTATAAGAAATTACATTTGGAAATTTTGACTTAAAACCAATGTAGTTTAATTACTTTATTTTTTAAATATGAAATTTATTTAGAATGTATAAATACATGAATTTTTATATAAGGATATTAACAAGTATTAGCTTTCTATTTACTATATCTGTCTATCTATCTATCTATCACCTATCAATAATCATCATCTATCTCTCATTATATATTATTTATCACCATTTGTTATAACTAAGAAAGAGTTGACACTTATTATTAAAGTTTTACTAATTGTGATAATTAGGACATTTTATAGTATCCAACTATAGCAAAGATTTTCTTTTGTATACTACTTTTATTTCTGTACTTCCCCAAATACCATAATATTCATAATATATGAACCTTTATGAGAAGCAGTTTCATTCACTGATACCTGTGACTTAGCATGCTTTTTCTCATATATTACTAATATATAAAATCAGATATATTTGATATGTAAAGATTTATGGGAGTCAATGGATTCTAGATTTTACTAATGATTTTCTTCAATATCATTTCACTCAGATGCTCTTAAAATCCTTTATTCCTATTGTCAGTCCTTGATCTCTGCTTTTAGATTCTCTACCCTACCCCATTAGTTTTTATAAAAGTAGTATTGTTTTAAAGATTTATTGCTATGTGTATCTTCAGATCAGATTAGAATTTGTTAGTAGCAATTTCAGACAAAATTTGCTTTTTACATGTTAAATTTTAAGTTCAAATCTAGGATTCCCTTTGCTTCATTTGTCATTTAATCAGAATGAGGGCATTTTCCTTTCCCATCACAGTGGACATGTTCTTCCAAAGCTCCTGCTTCTTTTGGCATATATTATTTCTTTCTGATGTACCTCCCCAGTGATGAATGTTCTGCCCATTTGGTTTGTGCACAGTTTATAGTATTGACTATGGTCATATTTTGTTCCTTGTTATTATATTCTTATTCTCCAATTAGAATCAAACTTTAAATAACTTCCCTTAAATGGGCATGGACATNGATTTTTTTTTTCTGGCACTCTGTATAATATTATTGAGCATCCTCTCTGGAAGCTGTTAATCAATATTTTACTCATTTACCATTCCACGTCTTTTGTTAAAATCAGCAGTTAGCAACATTTGGGGCATGGGTCAGTTTGTNCTGAGAGACAGAAAGGGATTTTATTGCTAACCTATCTATTTACACAGGGCTGGTTTGCATTTATGAAGCCTGAAACACCTTGATGTTCTGTGATGATATTTTATCTACCTCTCCCAATAAAATTTATCTGAGGATCAGAGGAACAAGGTCAGCCGCTAGCCTTGCAATGCTAGCACATGCCCTTAATTCTATCACCTAGCAGGCAGGGCCTGTCTAGATCTCTGTGAGTTCCAGGTCACACTAGAAAGAGTCAAGCTTGGAGACACATGCCTTTAATCCCAACATCAATCATAGAATTCTGGGGGTCTATACAGACAGACAGGAAGTGATGTAGCTAGGCTGAGAGAGCCAATGGTAGAACAGAAAAGGAAGGTATATAGATGTGGAGATATAAGAAATCACACACTCTTTTGGAAGCAGAGGCGTTGGTAAGGTGAGGCTGGTGGCTGTTCCTAATTCCTCTGATCTCTGTCAGATTTTCACCCTATTTCTGGCCTTGTGTTTTTATTTAACAAGACTGTTTAGAAATTCGCCTTACAATGTTCTATAAGAAACTAGTGTTGATATCTCACATTTGCTATTGTCTCTTAAAGTAGGTCAATGAAATACTGAAATTAAAAAAAAAACTTTTACTGGAGTGGGTCTAGAATGTATGATGTTAACTTAAAAATTTGTTCTTTGCTGACAAATTCATCAGACATTTAGATGTTCTTCCAACTGTCAATTTTTAAGCAATACAAAATATCAAGAATTGAATTTACTATAAAGAACTTCAATGAATTGATTGACTAGGAGTTAAGGGCCAGTGAGATGGGTCAGAAGGAAAAGGCACTTGGAATGCAAGCCTAATGCAGTCCTGAAAACTTGAGTTCAATCCCCAGAATCCATGTAAAGGTGAAAGGAGAGGACTGATCTCAAAAAAATTGTCCTCTGACCTACACAAGAGTGCTGTAGGTGTACACATGCACATACACACACTAATAATAAACATAGTAATTAAAGTGAATAGGCATTGATACATGAATGACAAACAACAAGAATAGAAGAGAAACATTGAAAGAAATAGCAAAATAAAAGTATCTATTTTGAAATAAGTTACGAGTTCAGTGACAAACCATAAAGGATACTTACATTTCTACAGATCTCAAAAGTTTTCTGTTATAGTAAAAGACTTGCTTTCAAATATTAAAGAGAAGCCTACAGCTTATTAGTAGTGTCAGGAGAAGTCTATTCTCTTAATTTTCACAATTTAATTGCTGAAAACTAAGTTGTTACATATAGATTAGCCTTCAGAACCTTCCAGTACCGTCTGTTTTCTNATATTGACTCAGTGAATTCCTAAATCATAACATATTTCAAGTGGTTTTGGCTATTCAGTCACCTCACTGGTGATATCCAGGTGAAGTTATGATGTCACTCTGAAAGGGAAATGACCAACATGAAGACAAATGTTTACTTTCTGTTACAATGTTTTTTAAACCATTCATTGTTAATTGTTTTAAATCAGTATAGGAAAAGTGATACAGTGTTCATCTTATGAACACATTTGTCTGAATTAACTATATAATAAATGAAGTAGAATCTAAACTGTCCCTCTTTTCAACCATGCTATCATTTTTTTTCCTAATGGGGAAATGTTTTTGCACATTTATAATATCAATGAATTGCTGTTAATTAATTGAATAAATTTTAATGCAAAATTAATCCATTGGATCATTACTCAGGTTATTATGTACTTTGAGTTATAAAGATAAAATTTGCATGTTATTAAAATAATCAGAAGGACTTTAGTATTAAAAGTAAGATAACATTTAATTTTAGCTCATTGAAATAATTTTGTTAGCAAAGCAGAATGAAGGAGGTGATAATATGACCTTTAGAGAGGTGATGGCATATGGAATCTGAAAACTTTTTACTTGAACTTTGTTAGAGATGTACAAGAAACAGTTGTCCTCATCAGCTGTTCATGAAGCTCTGAACTGATCTACTTACTAGCTCTTCCATTTTCTCAAACCATTCTTCAACACTGTTTTATTACCTTTTAGACCTTAGGGCCTAGATATAACTTAAAGGAAGCCAAACACAGTCTGCTATTACCGTGGTGTCTTGATCATTTGGGTACCCAAAATGAAAAGGAACCTTGCAGTAAGCAGAGCTACACGTTTTCCTTTCCACTGTTTTGCACGAAGGGAAACTTTATCAGGACATTGAATATATGCAGGCTTCTCTCAGCAATGGTTTGTCTATTTGGTCACAGATAAGAAAGAGAGTATTTATAAAACGGGCATGATGTTTACATTCCCCTCCACGGTGACAAAAGAGATTGACACTCTCAGCTCCACGAGTCTGGGGACTCTGTCCTGAGTCCTGCTGAAAGTGCTTGTATGCTAAGCAACAAGATTCATTCATTCATTCATTCAAATAAACATAGGAATTTGCCTATTACTTTGTTCACTTGTGTGCAATTTTATAGACACTGGTAATTATTTATGCTTGTACTGCAGACATAGTAACATAGTTGACACTTTCTTTCCTTACCCACTTTACACAGAATTATCAACTGCACCAACAATTGTCCATCCATGATTTTTCTCACCCTATTTATTCAAATATTTTACATGTACTTAACTGTATATAAATGTCCAGAATCACTAAAGAGTTTATAAATAGATATTTTTCTACTTTCTCCTTTAAGCCATACTCAAGTGTGCTCTAAGTATATTTCAAGAAAAACTGGTATAACTGAACTAATCAAAATGGAATTTAAAGTTGTTTTCAAGAACTACAAAGTCTATTTTTTTTTACAATAGGTGTTTACTACTATCTACATATTTGTTGTTATCAATTTTCTGGATAGGAAAATGTGAATATCATTTCATAATACATTAATAATAGTAACTGCTGGGACAATATTTTTACATGAGTTAACACTGAATAACTGATAATTTCATGTAAAAATGAAACCTTACAGTTTTTCTAATATCCGAATGATACTGCTCTATAAATTTTGAGGGGAAAAGAAGATACAAAAGCTCCTTTCATTTATTTTGTGTAATTATCAGGTGAAGTTAATTGTACCTAGGTGAGATTAAAGTCATTGGTTTCTGCTTAAAGTGGCCCCACTGTAAAGACATATGAACAATGAAGATATGTTGATTTATCTGCAAAAATATCCCCCTTTTTTTTAACAGCACTGAGATTTGAACCCAGCGCTGTGATATTTTTGGCTAGAGTTCTATTATTAAACTATAATAACCCCAACCCTAAGATTACCTTTTCAGATCATATGTGTTTGTTATATTTTATAATGTTAGTGTGCTGGATAGTTTTATGTCAACTTGATACAAGCTAAAATCTCCTGATAGGTGGGAACCTTAATTAAGGAAGTGACTCCATAAGGACTGTAGGCAGTCATGTAAGGCATTTTCTTAATTAGTGATTGGTGGGAGAAGGCCCATCCTATTGTGGGTGGTGCCACCACTGGGATGACGGTCCTGAGAAAGCAGGCTGAGCTAGCCATGGAAGCAAGCCAGTGAGCAGCACTCCTCCATGGCCTCTGCATCAGCTCCTGTCTCCAGGTTCCAGTCCTGTTTGAGTTCCTGTCCTGGCCTCCTTCAGTGATGGACTACAATGTGGANGTTTAAGCCAAATAAACCATTTCCTCCCCAACTTGTGTTTTGGTCATGTTGTTTCATCACAGCAATATAAACCCAAACTAAAATAGTTAGGTTAGTTTTCAGAAGTCAATGCATGACAAGCAATGAAACCCTGCAAGTATTTCAGTATATTTTGTAAATAAATGAATATTTTCTTAATGTGTAGATATGATTTTAATCTATTATGCTAATTATGATTATTCAAAGCTTTATAGATAGGAGAATTTCAATAATATCTTAAGACTTAGAAAGGCTGCTATAACACAGAAATAGACAGTTATCCANGTTGGTAAGGGAAACACATGACAAGTCTGGGGCATTGTTTGTGTTCCATTAATAAGAAAGTCTTCAGTTTACAATTTCCTTTACATTTTTAAGTTGAATTCAACACTCAAGTGGTATAGGGATTAAATGGGAATGAGGAAACTGGAAGTGTTAAAAACTCAAGGTGAACTCAAGAGAATCAATTAGTGTAGGGGCCATGTGAGATGTCCCCCATAGTGTAATCAGATGCTTCCTGTCCCGACCGCTTGTTTCAAATACCCAGCAGCCACTTCCCAAATTACCACACAGAGGCTTATATTAATTATAAATGATTGGCCAATAGCTCAGGCTTGTTACTAACTAGCTTTTACACTTAAATTAACCCGTAATTCTTATCTATATTTAGCCAGATGGCTTGATACCTTTTCTCAGTATGACAATCTCATCTTGTTTCTCCATGTTTGCCGGCAACTCTCTGACTCTGCTCTTCCTCTTCCAGAATTCTCTTAGTCTTACTCTCATGCTCAAGCTCAATCTCTTCCTGCCCAACTATCAGCCAATCAGCTTTGTATTGGCAAATGAGAGTAATACATATTTATATTGTAGAAAAGGATTGCTCCATAACACCATAGGCTTATGAGTTTGAATGCTTAGTCCCCAGCTTGGGGTGCTATTTTGGATAATACTTTGTTCAGGATGTAGAGCCCACTAGAGGAAGGAGGTAACTCAGGACATTTTTTATTTTAATTAATTAATTAATTNATTNATTTATTTATTTATTGGTTTTTCGAGACAGACAGGGTTTCTCTGTGTAACTTTGGTGCCTTTCCTGGCACTCACTTGGTAGCCCAGGCTGGCCTTGAACTCACAAAGATCCGCCTGCTTCTGCCTCCCGAGTGCTGGGATTAAAGGCATGCGCCACCACCACCCGGCTGACATTTCTTATTTTGTTGTTGTGGTTGGTAGAGTGTGTGTATGTGTGTGCGTGTGTGTGTGTGTGTGTGTGTGTGTGTGTGTGCATCAGAGAGAAAGACAGACAGAGAGAGAGAGAGAGATTGCATCATCACTTCTTTCCTCCACTATCAAGATTTTATGGCCTGTCCCTCCTTCCTGAATACCTTCTGCATTGTGACTAAAGCAGAATATGACTATTTACCTCATTCTCATGTCTTCCTACCATGATGAACTGCTTCCCTTTGTACTATAAGTTAAAATAAACTTAATTAAGTTGCTTCTTGTCTGGTGTTTCAAACAGGGGCCTACAGATTCTATATTGAAATTCTAATCCCCAGGTGATAATATCAGGAGGTAGTTGGGTCATTAGGCTGGAGCTACTGTGAATTGGATTAGTGCCCCTTAGTGCATAGAACTCTCTCTCTCTCTCTCTCTCTCTCTCTCTCTCTCTCTCTCTCTCTCTCTCTGTGTGTGTGTGTGTGTGTGTGTGTGTGTAAAATGAAGTTATTCTAGTTGAGCTGACAATAATTTACCCACGAGGCTTATACTCTCTAACAAAAATCCCAATACCAATCATGAGAAACCCCTTTTCAAGCTGTTAATCAAGGATGTCAAAGAGACCCAAAAAAACAATATAGGCTACCGCTCTTGCCATTGTTGTCCCCCAGAAATTGAAGATAAATCCCTATTACTGAAGATACCAAGTGCTTTGAACAAAAAATCCACAGAATCTGAGCTGGATCTGACCTGCAAGATAACTCCTTGAGGACTAGCTTTCACAGTACAAGAAGATGATATGAAATTAGCCAATACAAGAAAGCAACCAATAGTCTTACCCAACTGCAATACTTATGAACCATAGTAATGACTAGTACGGCAGGATTACCCTAAGAGTGCAGCAGTGACACTTATGTCTTCATGGTAACCAACAACTCTCTGACTGGATTTAACACTCACTCAACAGGAGGGAAATCATTTCTGATAATGGAAACCTAGCCAACCACCAGAAGCTAAGTCATGAATATTATAGTAGAACCTACCTTTGCCACTTAGGTAAACAAATATAATTCCTGGCTACATTTTAAGTATTTATCCTTATACACACAGTTAAGTGAAGTTCTCAAACCTAATTGAAGATGTATTATTTGCAACAAATGGAGAATATTACAGAAAAAAGCAAGTGGCCAAAATATAGAGAACAAGTGATCATAGATGCCCTACCCCAATTGATAAAACTATAGCACAACTTCTGCCCAAAAGGCTTGGGAAACATTGTGGAAGAAGGTATGGAAAGATTAAGAACCAGAGGAACCAGGAATCTTCTGTAAAACTGTCTCTTTTAGAAATGACAGGGAGGTTTCCCCATGATACCTCAACAATATGGCCGCCTAAACAAGACCTGAAGAAGTAAAACAATAGACACACTAACATGGAAGGGGGATATTTCTCAGGACTCCATTCATAAATAAAGAACTTCAGGTAACCAAGGAATGCTGAGAGTGGGAAAAACAGTCTTCCCCAGGGATGAGGCCTGTAGTGGATTATCTAATACCAAGTAGTCAACCCTAAAAAATATACATAACAAGTAACACTAGACCGACTAAGCAATTGTATTTATATAATTAGTTGCATATGTAACAATATCAACTAAAGAAAAAAGAGGCCATGATTTTGATAGAGAGCAAGGTGAGGTACCTGGGAGGGGTTGGAGGGGAAGAAATGGAAGGCCCCTGAGAATTGCTTACAACTAGAAGAAACAGTCTATGAACCAGAAACAGAGCCCTTGCCAGATGCCAAGTTAAGAGGCTTCAGCTTCTACCATCAATGACTGTGAAACATGTATTTTTATGGCCCTTAAACCACCCAGCCTATGGTACTTCACTACAGGAAGTCAAACAGATTGGTCTGGTGGTACAGCTCAGTGGGTAAAGGTACTTGCCACCAACCATGAAGATCTGAGTTCTATCCCAGGAACCCTAATGAGGAAGGCAAGAACTGATTCTGCTAAGTTGTCCTATGATCTGCATAATAACTATGTTTGTGTGTGTAGGTGTCTGTGGATGTGCACATGTACCTGCACCCCCAAGCACACATGCACACACACGCATACAAATAAATAGAAACAATTTTTAAAAGGAATTCTAAAGATCTAGAGCTTATTGCTATCATTTAATTGGATTCATACCTCATCTGACCCTTGACACTTATTTGTTGGTTATTTTTATTTTAGGTGCCCATTTCCTTCTTCCAGCATATCCTGTGAGCCAACCACTGAGTGAGCATGGGGCTGGGAGACAGAAAGCAAATGCCTCTAAGAGTTTTTCTTTAAAAATCCTATGAACTATTCTGTTGTGAAAGGAAATAGGATTCACTAAAAAATTAGCAGATTTTATAATTATTTAAGATACCCCAAGTTAAGTTGTCCTTCACAAAGCAGTTGTGTCTGTCTGAAGTAAAAAGTTTCTTAGAGAGATACCCTCTAAACCAATGTATAAAAATGAGGCCACACATGTTGCCTGAAAAGATACTGGCTTAGCACATCTCAAAATGTCTCTTGTCAGGGCCATTGTTTTAGTCTTACTTTTCATTGTCATTTCCTGTAAAATCCCATCTATTGTCTCATAGTCTCCTACATATACATGCGTACTTGAGTAGCATTTATTCTAAATCCATCAATTTTTCTTTCCTTTGTATGCTCAAGTGATGTTCTATTTAGATGATAACACTATAACACTCCTCAGTGTTCAGGAAGAATTCAGCAAATCTCTTAACACTTCTTTTTGGGATCAGTCATTCTGACAACCTTCTAGGACGTGAATTCCCTGCCAAAGGTATTTCTGTGTCAATGAATTTCCAGCTTCCAAGCCTTGTAAGCAGGTGAAGTTTGATTCATAGATGTGGACTAGCCAATGGGGGTTCTTTACGTTTGCTAGCTAACATCTGTGTGCTTGTGGCGATGTTTTGTGGCTATATGTTTCTCCACTGACATAGAGAGGTTTATAGGAAAGGAAGTTTAAGGCTTGGGATATAGCTCAATTGCTAGAGTGCTTGTTTAACATGCATGCAACTCTGGGTTTGATCCCTAGCACCACATAAAACTGAGCTTGGTGGTGCATGCCTTTAATACTAGTACTCAGAAGTTGGGGCAGCAAATCAGGAGTTTGAGGTCAATTTAGACTACCTGGCATGTTCAAGGCCTACATGGGATAATGAGACCTCTCTTAAATAGACTAACAAACAAGACATTTTATTTCTTTTTATATTTTTAGCACCTGTCAATGAAACTGACGGTCTTCTCAAAGGATGAATAAAAATTGAATTCAAGCCAATTTGGATGGAAAACAGTGCTTGTGGACTATTGAAGCTGATTATATACATGTGCTCTGAAATCAGATTAGTACACAAATTAAAAATCAAGGATGCTTCCTTGTAGCTATTAAGAATTAAATGATTTCCTGCAGTAAGTGTTTTATACACTTGTGTAGCACTTGGGGCTGCTGTTAACTGCACTTGATCTCCTTCTAATATTCTAGGAAGCAATGAACATGGAGAGTGGACATGGATGATAGCAACAGTACATTTTCCTCTTCAGTATAGGCCTAAATGATTTACAAGAATTTTACCCAAAGTTGGGTCAAGTGGTCAGGAATGAAATGGTGTAAATAAGAAGTGGATATTCCGTGAAAAGAAACCCACTGTCATGCCATAGCTACAAGAAACCTTAGTGATTCTCTTCAAACCTTATCCCATTAATTTTATCTGGCCAACATGAAGAAAGCTGCTAATGAGAATGGTGTTGTCTCCTATTGGAGGCAGAGCTCAGTACACATTGTGAAAATGAGAGATGCTAAGACTTCAAATAGTGGAACCCAGAGCATAGACTGTGTATTCAAATTGTTTTTGTTCACATCACCATAAACGAAGGATATTAGGCAGGAGATATACATAGTGCATAACAGGCAAATTTAGTAAATATTTCTTCAGCACCTATTATGTATGACCTTCCACATCCTGTCAATTGCAATGTAACTTATAACCAACTACGCATTCATAGACCTTTGCCAGTGAATCTGGGAACATTTCATCTAATAGAGTATGCATCATGGCAAAAAGCCCCTACACCATACATCCTATAATTAGAGTATAGCTATTCTCTAGGCTGAAAAGTAATTGTTGGCAGGTGCACATATCAAAACCCATGCCAAACTGCATAATTTTGAAGAATTATTATTCTCGTTATCACAACTTCCCTCAGTAATTCTAGCTGTCAAGTTTTGCTGAGTGATTATATAAAAATAGATAATAATATAGACTTGTGTTCAACTGTGCCTTGTGGTAATTGCATTGTCACATTAAACTATTAAAAGTACTGAATTATTATTTTCACTCTTTCTTGGACGCACAAAAGATAATCCCTTCACAGATCTTAGANAGGCAAGCTAAGCTGTTATGACATGAGTTTCTGTCACATACTGGGTATGTCTGTAAGTTAGGCAGACATATCATATATTTACATCCACATCCTAACAAATGGAAAATAAAGAGCATATATATCTCTGACNTTTTAAACTATAATAAATGTTAAAGGATGATAAATACATCTGGGCCTATAAAACAAGAAAGAGTGAAGATCATGTTTGTCTTATAAAGTATTTGAAAAGCTGAGGACTAGTTTAGTGGGTAAACACACTGATTATGCAAGCGTGATGAAGTAAGTTGGAATCCCAGAAGCCTGGTAGCCTGGCATACACAAAGGAATAAAACAGCAAAGAGACCCTGTCGCAAACAAAGTAAAGGCAAGGACAGACAGCAGAGGTTGTCCTTCTACACAGACACACACATACACATAATGTGTTACGTATATTTTAATTTATATAAATATATACAACATGTGAATATGTAAATTTAATTTTAAAGTTCCAAAGAAAATCTACTGCATCAAATATGTAACACCTCCTTATGATTTTTTTCAGTAGGTAATTTTTTCAATGTATATAATTAAAAATTATTAGAAACTATGTAAGTGTAGCTGTTGGAGTAGGTTGCAGAAACAGTTTGCTAATATCTATTTAAAAGCCTCCTTATTGACTTTATTTTTCTTTTGTTTTAGTTTTATTTCTCACTCTGTGTCTTACATATTTCTTCCTAAAAATTCTCCAATTGTGTTGGATTTAGGTGTAAACACTCATGTGTGTGTATGTTGTTTGCATGTCTGTCTGTNTATTTTTANGTGTGACAGGTGAACTCTCAGTGTGTGTATAGAGTATGTGAGAGAAATGTGTGGTATGATGTGAATGTGTACAAGGAAGATCATCCTGTGGTGTGGATATAGTGATGTTGACTACAAAATATTTTCTTTTAACAAGTTTGCTTCAGGCTGGTTTCTTTATAGCTGATATCTGAGCTTGGAGTGTTTCATTTTAACGGAAGGAGAGGATAGAGAACCACTTTAAAAATAATCATTATTTATGATGGAGAGATGACTCAGTGGTTAAGAGCATTGCTGCATTTCCAAAGGACCTGGGTTCAATTCCTAATACCATCTGTAACTCTGGGCCTAGAGGATCCAACATTCTCTTCCAGTCTCCATGGATGGGCACAGACTTACATGCAGGAAAAGTACCTGTCTACACAAAATAAATAATAAACACCAACAAAATTGTAACTTTATTGCTGATCTGTGCATTAGTTAATTTTCATCATTGTGAGCCAATGTTTGATATAAAATAAAGGGAATAAAGTTTTGTAGCATTCTGTTCCTAGCTCCTAGGCTCCTTGGGCCTGGGAAGAATGGCATGTTAGCAGTGTACGCACCAGAGGCTCTTTAACTTCTTGGTAGACAGGGCAGAGAAAAGAGGGCTATATAAATGGGCCAGAGTGTAAGATGTGTCCCAGGGACCTACTTCCTATCACTAGGCCTAGTCCCCTTCCTTTCACCATCTTCCAATAACCCAATCCTATTATGAACCCATGCTATTGGGGACTAAGTGCTCATTCAGTCAGAGCCCTCACCATCTTTTCATTTGCAGCAACATGAAATGACTAGAGTTGTGCTTCCCTAATTCACTGGACATTTCTGAACCCTCCATGCTGCCAATCAAAACTTATATCCACCACGTATTGCCAGTAACCCCCAATTGAGTGGACGAAAGAGCTATTCTATGTTCAGATTCTATCCATTCTCTGTTGCTTCCTTCTGGAAAAGGCTGGCTTTTACTTTTCTGTCCCTGTTACAGTCCTGCTCACTTTGTTCCTGTTAGCACATCTCTTGGAAAACTTTGTTATTTTTATAGTTTCATTCAGGTTCCTTCCATTAGTCACTCTAGAATCATGCCCTTGGAAATAAGTCTCTTAGTCCCCATCAAGCTGCTATGGGGCCAAACTCTTACTACTCTGACAAGCCTTGTATTTTAGTAGAGTGAATCTAGGAGGCTTGCCTTCAGTGTGTCAAACACGTATCTCTATCATTCATTAGTGAAACTTACTTCTGGGTGTGTCTGATCATGGGCTTTTCTGAAAGAGGTCTATGAAATAAGAATTTCAGTGAACATACAGGAATCTTTGGCCCCCCATTATCCTAAAGATATATTTTTCTGGTAGCAATCATGAATTTGTCTGCACCTATAGGCAATTTCCTCCTCTTAAAGAGAGAGATTGAGGATGAGAAGTAGGTTGGACTGCATAACAAGTAAATCCTCAATCATTTATAGTTCTAAGAAATTCTCTTTGAGACGTGAGCTAATGAGTCTCCAATTCACATATTTTCTTGCATTTTGACATAATCAGGGAGAAAAGGACAATAGACCCTCAAACACGTATGGGTTTTTAGAGTCTTTATAGTCCTGTGATGCTTTGTGTTACCTTAGGTGACCTTCACAAATGTTCCACCCGATGTAATATNTTTCAGGCCTCAAAGTCTGATACCATTTTTCTTGAATATATTCCTGACCTGAAATCATCATTAAAGCATTGAGAGCATACCTTGGTGCTCCCTGGGAGACTGTTCAGTTTTCATGAACAGCCCTCTCATCATCCTTCTGGCTCTCTACCATTTGGCACATGACAGTGGTTATCGTTTTCATGTTAGAAGCAATGGACACAACTGAATTTCTTTGTTCACTTACATAACCAGTGCCAGGATGACAGCTGACAATGCTTGTTAACCAGGATGTCTGTACAGGCTTCCTCCTTGCACTTCAGTCTATGTACAACATGGCGGCCAAGTGTGCATGTTTCTTTGATTACGGTGCAAATTCCATTGCATTTTATGACCTATCTTCAAACGATACCTAGGATGGTTACTGATCAATATTTGTATTCTGTCAGATATAAAATCAATAGCCTGTGAAGACTTTCAGAGGGACTCACTTTCAATAAGAAGGCTAAACAGTCTCACTGTAGAAGAAAACGGATAGAAAAAACTGTAATTATCTTCAAAGGAATATGTAGCCCAAACTGATCATGATAAATACATTGCTGCTGTGGCTTGAATAATGTCATTTCAAAGTTCACATGTTAAATTTTAACATCCAGTGTCTGAGGACACTGTGACTTTAAAGAGATAATGAATTTAGGAATATGCTAATTATGACTGGAAGCCGTATATCCTTTTAAGAGATTATATGGAACTTATAAGACATACTAAGGCATGCACAAACAAACAGGTATCACCAGGACACAGCATTAAAGTAGTCATTTTTGAGCTAAGGAGTTACTCAGAGGGAGCCAATCCAGCCAAATGCCTTGATTTTTGACTATAGACTTGAAAACTGAGGGAAAATACATTTCTGTTGTTTAGCTACACAGTCTGTGGTATTTTGTTATGCCAATCCTTGCAATTTCTTTTTCCTTTATTTCAGAAAGTCATATCAAATATTGTATGAGACTTTCCTTCCCTAGTCTAAGTATGTAATATATTTATCATGGTAGTATGGGAAGTGCTATCTTAGAAACCGCTTTTGTTGCCGGGTGGTAGTGGCACACGCCTTTAATCCCAGCACTCTGGAGGCAGAGGCAGGAGGATCTCTGTGAGTTTGAGGCCAGCCCGGGCTACCGAGTGAGTTCCAGGAAAGGCGCAAAGCTACACAGAGAAACCCTGTCTCGAAAAACCAAAAAAAAAAAAAAAAAGAAAGAAACCGCTTTTGTGGTTTTATGTATGATCCAGATCTACCTGTTTTGTGATTGCTTAAATGAAGGTTGTCTAGCCAAGAATCAGAGAAAGACATACTGGCAACAATATTCCAAAACAGTTCCTTTAATATCTAGCATGCAATTCTGCTTACAGTATAAATTACACATGCAGATTATGGGTTTATATGAAAGTATATTTGTCTGCCAGCCTATATAGTATTGTATTTTTCTGGAAACAAAAGGAAAAGAACCATATGTCTAAATTCATCAGAAATTGTTCCCTTTTCAACTGGCCCATCTTGAGCAACATATGTGTGATTAATCTTTATTAACTGAGAACCAGGAAGTAACACCTTTTTTGTTCTTTCACATTTTGGTGTTTTATGAAGAACAAATTATTTAGTTATAATGTATTTCTTTTGCTGTTAGAATTATTCCTTCACATAAAACACATGTTTTCCACTTGCCTAGAATTATTCCTTCACATAAAACACATGTTTTCCACTTGCCTTAAGACTAGATATCCAGTCTCTGTATTTTGAGAAAAACAAGCAAATGTTATAAATTCAACAGTTATCAATCAAGTATCCTGTAAATAGTCTAATTCACAATCACACACACGTAAACAATAATGGTTTAAGACAGTGCTTAGGTATGCAGTTAATGTCAAGAACCCTAATGAGAAATATTTATATTATAAAGTCAGATGAATAGTAACACAGTTTTTAAATTATAAATTAAAGTTATTTTTCTTGGTGTGCTTGCCCAGGGATGTCTGCCAATTAATTTTAATTAGTATTGATATACTTAATTTTAAAATGCCTTAATTAGTTTAAATTCCCTTAAAAATAACAGCTTTGGCTATACAATCATGGTTTACTTTGAACACCCAATTCTGCCTTCCGGCTGCCAAAGATCTTTTGAAGTACTGAGAATCTTTTTTTAAAAATATAAAGTGATGACTAACCAAGCAAGCAAAGAGTGACATGAAAAGTTATACTCCATTTATGTGTAAATATTGCATGCTTGCAAGAATGAATGCACAGGAAAGCACAGACAAGGAAATTCAGCCGTTTCTAAGATTTGCCTCTGGGNCTGGGACCTGAGAGTGTGAGGAAACTGCATTTCACTCTCTTGTTTTCATTTGATTGCTAGTGAGAAGGTATAGGTGTATATTGATGTTGCAATTATGAGCAGTAAACACATAGGCTATGATGTGCAAAGCAGCTTTGATACACAAACTTAAAACTATTTAACTCCCCTGTAAGATATGATATCTTAAGGAGACAGAGCTGTGAAATTTGGTAATCTGTATCTTGCTTGACCAAATCGAGCTAGTTATGACCCTCTAGACTTTGTCTATGCTTTTCTAGCTGCAAGAATGACTTTTTTCAGATATTGCTGTGTGCGCATACGTGTGTGTGTGTGTGTGTATGTGTGTGTGTCAGTGGGTGTATGTGTGCATACATGTGTGCACATTAAGCAATTCAGCACAACATTAAATGTCAAAGATTAGACAGTTCTTATAATTGATCATTTAAAGTAGAGCCATATAGACTGTGTTAAGTTCATCACAGTGGCTTAGCAACAGAAGAG
>LZPO01098004.1:5952-20466 GCA_001675575.1 Neotoma lepida
CTGGTTTCCATCTTAACTTATTAGGAATATATATTTTTATTTTTTCATTTTGTTTGAAAGAATTACATCCTCCAGGATTGCTCACTTTACTTATATTATCTTTAGCAACAATATGAAACAGAACATTTTAGCTTCTTATATCAGAATTCATACTTATTTGTGTGTTTTATGCCCCTATATTTAAGCAGATATTAATGTCTATGAAATTAAAACTGAAAGATTTCTGGTTTACAAAAGGGTGACTGTGCATAGGCTTTCATGATTTAGTAGTTGGAATCTAACACTACATTTAAGAAAATAATCAAATTTCATTGTTCTAAATATATATGTTTGAATTCTAGTGTAATATGGAAAATTGCTTCTACTGTTTACACTGAGATGTACAAGCTTGAAAAAGAGTAACTTGTAATTAGAAGCATGGTTTCATGACTAGATATTACGTTGCTCTTCATAATTCTGTCCATAGTATTTCTGATCTAAAATGAGGACACATAGTTTGGTCCAGGTCCTGTGACTTTGCTGTTGATGGAGAGCTGTAATAGAATAGATTCAAGGAAGCCCTCTATCTTCATCAGACACTTAGAGAATTGATTCCCCTTCCTGAGAGCATACTATGCCTCTTTTCTCCTGAACATCTATGAAAAAACAAAACTCATTTTTACTTTTCTAAGATGAACATAATAAGATATTGATATAAGAACTTTTGTCCTGTTTCATGTGTACTCACCATNGGAAGCTAGAAACTTAAGAGAGGTATATTGTTAATCTGACTCTGTAAATGCTCCCAGTGGGATCTGCAGCTCACTATTACATGTGTTCAAATGTAGTGAACTTTTGTCCACATATCTCTAAATATGCCACTGTAGGCAATAAAACTCCCTTTGTGCAGCTAACTGTAATATGATGTCATATAAGATAATAATGTTTATAAATGGATGACAATTTCCATTTCTTGTGTGGCAGGATTTAAGTTATATATTTATATCTAATGGAATATACTCTAACATTTCCTGGAAATTTAAAATAATTTTTACATTTGGTGAATTTATATATTCAGGAATGTTAGTAAAATTAGTAAATGTAATAGCTCAGTTAAATTAAAAGAAAAATAAGATAAACAATATGTATTACTTCTAAGCTTGACAGTATCAACAGCATGACATCATAAAGAATGAAGAACCTAGTAACAGTTCAGGCTCCTACTGAGCTGGGGAGGAATCTGAGGCATCCACTGCTCAGGCAGCCACTTGAGGAACACAGGNAGGGAGGCAGCTCTTGACATCCAGTTCCCACAAACCTCAGATCTCAAACTTCACAGCANAATTTGCCCATTTACCTTGTGAGATTTTTATTCCAAGTTAAAGCTGTGCTTTTCTTTCCATGATATATGACAACAAAAGGCCAGGCATCTTCCCCATTTGATGAGATGGCTATGTGCTTGAACTAAGAATTAGTACCCTGTGTATATTCTNCCTTTAGAATGCCATAAGGTAGATATTGCAGGTACCTTCAAAAGGAAGGCAAAATAAACTTTTGAGGTCATCCTTAAGAGCTATTTTAATAGAACTTGACATTTTAGTACGGTGCACAGGAAATTACATGATACTTTCTACAATGAAACTGTCATTATTTAAATAACCCACACCACCTAAATTACCACCCTGAAGCGTCTGGTTTTCAAATTCATTAAATTCTCAGAGGACTAGGGAAAGGTGGCTACTTGTTTATTTGTAAATATTGCAGTAAAAGCCTCTGAAATACTTCATTTAGTTTTCCGTGATAGCCCTGAATTAAAAAGAGAAAAAGAAGAAATTTGAAGAGGCTCTGAAATTTTCTGTGCTTTAAACACCAGCAGCCAGAGGCTTGTCAGGTAATATCTCATTGATCAATTCAAATTAGATAAGTTTTTGTGGAATGCATCCTCTGCTTTTCTTTTATATTGCAAGTTCAAATGTATTCCTTCAGCATACAAAAGATTTGTAAGAAGACAAATCATTCGGGAATTAGTTCAACTTGTCCCCTGTGGGATCTAAAGTTAAATAAGTAGAGGACATACATACTTAGAGAGCAAAAAACATCAGCTTCAAATTTTAAGCTTGAAATCCTTCAATTTTCACAGTTATTTTCTCTTGTACATTCATTTAATCTGCCTAGCTTCTAGCAAAATAAAAGCATTTTTGCAAGACCACTAGGTGTCATTGTATCTGTTTTTAAAGCTATTTTGCAGGCCTGTGAATTTCACACATGTTTTCAAGATCTTTTCAAGAGTCCTGATGAGAAGATAGCTTAAGGTTGAGGCCAGATCTATGACAATATGAGAAAGATATCAGAACTTGAGAAAAATGGTCAGTTGGTGTATTAGCAATTGAAGAANTAAATGTTCAGCATTCTTTAAGGAAATGCAGATAGTATCCACACTGGGATAAAACATGAAAATAAAATGCCTATGTAGGCAAGTTAAATGATTTTTAAATTCTTGGCTAAATGAAAATATAGTACTAATTTTGCTTGGAGTGGAAGATTGGTTCTTTATAGTATCTTTGTTTTCATTTTTTTGCCATTTGTGAACTACTTCCCTTAGAAGATACTTGTGTATCATAATTTATATTGAATGCAAATAATAAAATAACAGTATTTCCTCCAATAAGGAACTCTTTGTGGGAATGATTTTTAAAGGTGAAATATACATACCATATTTCCAAAATACGCTAGTATATTTTAATGTAAAAGGTACATACAACATGGGTTTTGTCCAACTGGAGTGATTGTCAAGGAATCCTTGCTTATTAACTAATTCTGGTGCTAAATGTGTCATTACCTACTTCATGGTTTATTGGAAACAAGATTAGATATATGAAAAGTCACACAAAACGTTGTTCATGTCCCTTGTTACTGTGGTAGAATGATAATGCTTGAGGTTCTGGTGGGATGTTCTTGCAGATACTCCCACCCAGGTGACTACTGGAAGTAATTAGTGAAGTCCTCCAGTGCATTGTCAGGGAGAGAATGAGAAAGAACTGCTCATCTACACAAAGAGACATATATCATTTCTGTCTGTCCCAGTTACTGAATCTTTAGTAAATTATATAACAGAATGAAGGCCTCTTAATCTTTGAGATGTACGTAATGTTAGTTTCTCCTTGCGTTATTAGGGTAAAACTATTTTCTGTAACCACATTGGAGGGTAAATCTATTTTCTGTAACCACATTGGAGGGTAAAACTATTTTCTGTGACCACATTGGTGGACTATAAAGTGGTCCATTTACATTGCAGAATCTCAGTAAAATTCAGGGAATCATTTAAACAGTTCTTGGTAGGCAAAGACAATGGATAGTGTTAGCCTGGCAGCATAAATCATGGCTATACNTCCTAGAGGAAGCCAGCAAGTGTCCTAACTTCTAAGAGATACAGTAACCTTTAGATTAGCAGCCTGTAAGCCAGAAAGACCAGAAAGAACCATGCATAGACCTTTAGTTTGTTCCCTTCTCCTGTGGAAAATTTGGCGGAGCCTAACCACTCTGGTTAAAGTTCCATCCAGCTCACTCTTCCAATATATGTCCCAATCTATGGAAGATCAGAACATACTGGTTGGTTAATGGACACACACTCTACCCCTTCCCTAGGAACCAGAAATGATCTCCTAACATACAACCTGAAACTCTATAGCTCCCTGTTTTAAGTACTCCAGGTTATCAAGGTGGCTCACTACAAAAAAACAAAAACAAAAANAAAAACAAAAACAAAACAAAAAAAGCAAAAAACAAACAAACAAAAAAACCTTCCAGTCTTCCAGGTCCCTTATTGTNTATTGTGTAGCTGCTGCTTCCTTATACTTCCCTTTCACAAAGCAGGGTGGTACAGTCCTTGGTAACCCAAGCTGCCACAACATGTCACACCTTTCTCTATGTTTTATCTGTACTTGTCCTTCCTAGGGTGCCTTTCCTGTTAGTCCTTCAAAACTCAATTTGTCAAGAAGAAATTCTCTTATTAAAAGTTGAAATTAGATGATCTTTTTCAGTAAATATTTAACACAGCCTGTACACATGAATCACAACACTATTTATGTCGTACTATAGTCATGGATCCATTNCGATTAGATCTGAACTTCTCTCAAGAAGTAAGATTGCTTTTTAAAAATTTACCTTGTACCTTATGTACTCTCACATAATTTTCACATATAAATTTGACAAATGTTTGTTGGATGGATAAATAAGCATGTAAAATCCCTAGTTTATTGCCCCAGACTAGACAAACTAAGTTGTTTTCTGATAAAATAATATGTCAATGTAATACGAGCTGATGTCTAGTGGAGAGGGCTTACAATAGCATCTCCTTCAAGATTCCAGAATCCTTTCCAAGTGACAGACCTGCTAGAAGTGAGCCAGTGGATTGGAACCTGTTTTCTCTTGTTTATTCTCTATCTACNTCACACTGCCAAAAACAGACATAATTGAAAATTATTTCAGAACATCTGTCTCAAGATGTGAAGATGCCATGAAATTTCCAGAGATTATAAGCCTCTGCAGATAGAATAATAACGGTTTATGAAGACATCTGAGAAAGCCATCAATTAGAACTCTGCAGTATTTCATTAATTTATACTATCAAGAGAATTGCAGCACTCCACCTCAATAATAAAGGAATTATATAAACTTCAAGTAATGGTAAGCACAGAACCTAAGTCTCATCAATCAAATAATTGTGAGATGTTGCAAACTAGTTAAACATTTATATNATAGTTTCATTTTATAGAAATTATGCATTTATATCTGATTTTTACTTTTTTTTATTCATTTTACATACCAACCTCAGTTCCCCCTCCCAACCCTCCTCCCGCTCCCCTGCCCCCTGCTGCCCAGACCCACTCCCCCATCTACTCCTCCAAAAGGGTAAGGCCTCCCATGGGGAGTCAACAAAGCCTGGTACATTCAGTTGAGGCAGAACCAAGCCCCTCCCCNCTGCATCAAGGCTGAGCAAGGCATCCCATATATGTGATTTTAAAATTCTCAAGATTACATAAGATGGGCAGGACTGACAGATAAGTAGATGACTTGCACAAATTCCAAAGGATTACTACAAACTGCAAAATTTTCAAGGTATGCAAAAATTATTCATTATATCTATTCTTGATTGAAATAGCCCCTTCCAATGTCTGTCATAATCTCCAATATCCATGAATATTATTTCATATGAATAAATGGATTTTACAGGTGCAACAAATGAACTCAAAACAAGTTAGTAATTACAGATGAAGTTTCTGGATTGGTTCAATGTCATCAAATTGGTCCTTGTAAAAGGATTGTAGAAGTAGCAGATTCAAAGATACTAAAGTGGACCAGAGGCCAGAAAAGGGGGAAGCTGCAGCCTACTTAGCTTTCAAGATGAAAGATGGAGCCACGACCACAAATTATCAATGTTCTACAGAGGATCAACAGAAGTAGAAATATTCTATTGGGCTAGAGAGATGACTCAGAGGTTAAGAGCACTGACTGTTCTTCCATAGGACCCAGGTTCAATTCCCAGCACCCACATGGCAGCTCACAACTGTCTGTAACTCCAGTTCCAGGCGACCTGACACCCATGGCCAAAAACCACTGCACATAAAATAAAAATAAAAACGTAATATTCTATTGCTGGAGGATCCAGAAAGGATCAGTCCTGATGACAGCTTCATTCCAGCATGGTGAAAGAGATTTTAGATACCAGAAGACTACAGGGGAATAAACACATTTTGTTTTAAAGGAGGAACTATGTGTTGAGTTGTTACAGCAACATGAAGAAAATGACAGAATCCCTAAAGGAGGCTAGGCTACACAACCAAAGCACTCATTGCTTCTACCCACTCAGCACTGATTACAGGATTTTCATGCTTCTTCCCTGCAATGAGATTTGTTGAACAGACAAAGTGGACTTGCCAAATGAGCTCAGGAAATAGGTTGCTACTATGTGTTTCAAAACTTCTAGAGACATGAAATCAGTGGCTATTGCATGTGGCTTCCACATAGCTCTGGCCCCAGTGAACAATTAACAATGGCCTAAGAAAATAGAAATATGACAAAAACAAATATTTAGAAGGNTTATGACTATATGTATAGGCTTTCTCTCTCATTTTATGANTTTTAAAATATTTGAAATTAGGTAAAATTATTGAAACCACATTGAAAGGGCAAATTGCTTTCTGAGAACTATATTCAGTTACTCTCTGTAGTAGTTGTCATCTTGGAATCCTGTATTCAGAATTGATTTAGCTGCCAAAAAGTTTGTAAACACAGACATCTGGATCTTGCCAAGGATGCTGGAGAGTTATTCACCCTCTGAATTTTCTCCTTATTTTGAAGTCGTGTAGAAGACTGGGGGATAAGATCTCCTTTGAACTGTTTTGGATTTCTCAAATCTTGGCTTTTAAAAAGTGACAACACAATTTCAAATCAACAACNGTTGTGAAAGTAATGCAGCATTATTTCACTCAGGTAACAGATTCTATGGATTGCATTTGCAACAACAGTACAGTATTTTNGGGACACTTGAAAATACTAAGGAAGGAGGATAGCTGAGGTAAATTTTCAGTGACATAATAATAACAGCAACAATTACAACAATAATATTGACATGTTTGGATTTTTCACAAAGGCAAAATGTGTCTGTGGCACAATTTTAATGCCTGGTGCAATTAGATACTGTTTTTATTGTTGCTATTTTTGAAACTAAAAACTTTCTCTACTCAAGGTGTGAAAACCTCAGAAGGTGACATTTCGCTAATGACTCCTCTATGAAATTGACAAAGATGGATGTAGTGCCTTTTTCCATGGCCCCTGAGAAACACAGTGCTTTCAAAATGACATTATACCTGTGAAAAAACTGAGCAGCTCTGCTTTTGTTTACATAAAAAATGGTTACACATCTTAATCGCATAGTGCACATTTCATCTTAGTTTACAAATACTCGGTTGGGTCCTATTTAAAGACAAATAGTTAATTATGCTATTTTCCAGGATCTAATAACTACAATATTAGAAGTTAGGATTATGCAGCACCTTACCCGAGAGAATCACAATAAAACTTCCACATGCTTTACTAATGAAATCCTGCCACTCCCTTGCTGATGGCATTCCTCTGCAAGGCTTGATTTATGTTTAAGCTATATGTGAAGAGAAGTGAGTATCATATATTGTAAGATGTATTTGCATGTATTTATGTAAGTATTGAGACAGAATTCTAACTCTCAAACCAAAGTATCCCTGATTTCAAGTTTTCTTTTTAAATTTCATGTATGAGTTCTGTATTTACATCATTTCCTCACCTCTTCACTCCCATTTAACTCCTCTCATATAACCCCAAGTCCCTTTTAAATTCATGACCTTCTTTAATTATTGTTGTTACACACACACACACACACACACACACACACACACACCACACTACCAAGTCTATTTAATGTTGTTCATATGTACATATTTTGTTTAGAACTGACATTTGGGATTAGATAACCTATCATGGATTGGACCCTGGAAAAATAATTTTTCAGTTGACTACTAATTGTTAATACAGCCATTGACTGCTTGTAGCTCTCCATCAAGATGTGGTACCCTCTGATATTGCCTGTTAACTAGTACTGTCATTATACAGGTCTTAGTTAGACAACCATATTTTTGAAGTTTCACAGGTGCATCATCCCCTGTCATGTCTAGAAGCTACTTTCTTTGGCTTTAAAATCTTTCTGCCCCCTCTTGCATGGTGAACAATAACTACTGCTAATATATTGTCATGTTCGTATTGTGAACTATTTTTTATAGAAAGCACTTAGGGTGTGAGGGCTTTCCTGTTTCTATAATGGGGAGATCACTAAAGAACTCAGCTTCCACACACTGTCCTTACTTTTAGTAGATTGAATGTGTATCTCCAGAGTTGGCAACTCACTTCATCTTGCCCAATGTTAACTTTGATACTAAAGATGGCTTCAGGGGTTCCCAAGTATCCCCAGAGTTTCATTCTAGGCCACATTCTCTAATAAAGCAGCAAGACCAAGCCCTTCTGCTTAATCTACATCATATATATGTATATATATATATATATATATATATATATATGGCATTTGGTGTTTCAGACATCTATCTATTCCAATCATTACTTTCTACCAGTGTCTGGGGGTCACAGATTTGAATCTTCACGGGAAGTCCTTCACAATGTAAATCTATCCAATTGTGATACAGGCTTCTACAGAGGGCTCAAAGCTATGTTCCCAGTAAGAACTTGTTACCTATCTTGATAATTCATCAATTATTAGGAAAAATTCATCCAAAAAATTGTCACTTTTAAGGATTCNTTTATTTTTATTTTTGTGCCTGTGTGTGCAGGTATCTGCAGAAGCCAAAAGAAAGTGTAGAATTCCCTGAAGCTGAGTCACCACTAGAGGATGTGAATCACCCACCATACCTGGGAACCTCACTCAGGTCCTCTGGAAGAGCAGCAAGTACCTTTCACAGTTGAGCCATCTCTCTAGCTCCAGTAGTTAGTCAATTTAAAGACAGAATGCAAAAAGTAATATATGTATTTCCCAAATTTTTATTAGCATGTGTCTTAAGTACATATAATTGGTTTCACATCTCAGTTTCATAAATGAGTAATATATTCTGGTTATGTTCACCCCCTCTCATTACTCTGTCTCTTGTCTCCCCACCTCCAACTAATTAGCCTCCTCTTTCCAAATAGTTCCTTTTCTACTTTCATGTCCTTCTTTATGAACCAAAATTAAAATTATTATAAATTATGTATTATACATGTGTGCATCACATCTTGGTCTGCCTTTCTTTTGAAACTAAATAATTTGGTGAGAACATGTCTTTTTTATTCTGTTAAAGAAGGACTCTTACCTTTTTTGGGTTTAATGCTTATTTATCTACAATACTAATTTTTTAAAGAAATAACTTAAAAGAAATCCTTATGTATATGCACTAAATGATTGCTATTTTTCTGTACCAAATAAATGACAAATTTCATATAAGATATAATTAGTTAAAATAACATTTGATACTAAATCATATTAGAAAATATCTGTGCACAGACAGTTGGATTCAAATGTATTTTTTTTGCATTGCTTTGTGGTAGGTAGAAATCAATTCTCATATGGTTGCTACTTGACTTTCACTCTAGAAAACTATTTCTTATATTAGGCTTGATACTATTTGACTGGGAAGCCTGGGAACCTCTAGCCTTAATGCAAGCTGTATTAAATAGGATCTATAGCTTGATGGCTGGTAGATGGAGGATTTGGAATTCTGCAGCACAAAAGAACTAGGTCTAACAACCCCATCATTATTTCAGAAAAGATTCTCTTCAAGTGAAATGGTAATGAAAAAGAAGCATTCTCTTCTTATGTGATTTACAATAGACTTTGCAGCTATTTGCCAACTCTGTCTAGGTTTTTTCCCCCCTTTTTCCCTTCCTTCCTTCCTTCCTTCCTTCCTTCCTTCCTTCCTTCCTTCCATTTTTTCTTCCTCTCCTTTCCTCCCTCTCTTCTTTCCTCTTTCCCTCCCTCCCTCTTTCCTTCCTTCCTTCTTGTTCTTTCTTTTTCTTTTCTAAAGAAACTTAACCTATTTGCAGAAAAAGACACCTGTAACTTGATGACACATTTCTGTATTTCTTTCTCTTTCTCTTTCTTTTTCTTTCTTTTTCTTTTCTAAAGAAACTTAACCTATTTGCAGAAAAAGACACCTGTAACTTGATGACACATTTCTGTATTTTTAACATTGACCATTAGGGAAAATAATCCTAAAATAGCAGGTCATGGAAGGAAGGGTTTTGTGTATGTATGTGATCAGGTAATTATACACATTTTGTTGTCACAATCCTCATTTTAATTTTTACTTGAACCCTTAATGTAGACAAGGGTGAAATGGGAAGGCAGAGAGTTAATCACTATTNCTACATTTCAGTGTTATCATATGGGATATGGACAGAAACCAAATGAAGCAAAACAAAATGACCCCCTCACTGTGAAGCCTCAGAACATCAACCCTACCTGAGAGGAAAGCATCTGCTGGATCAATAAGACATTTTCCCACATTTCCCTGCTGTCCACAAAACCTCTCATTTCCACCTTAGCTATTAATTGACTCGAATTGCATGAGGTCCTGCAGCATAAAAAGGAAGTCATCTTGTTTTGAACAACTTTGTATTAGCGTATGTGTATGTGTGTGTGTGTACATTTGCATGTGTGTGTGAGTGCAGACATACATATGCTACAGTATTCATGTATGTGGAATTTAGAAGACAGCCTCATGCCTGGGTTCTTCCCTTCCACCTTGTTTTAAAGAAGGTTTGTCTCTTTGTTTTTGGCCACAGCCTATACCAGGCTAGCTGGCCTATGATTTTCCAGGGATTTTCCACTTTCAGCTTCCATCATCACCATAGGAACTCTGAATTANNNATACACACTACTACCCTTGGTTTCATGGGGGTTGTGGTGATTCAAACTCAGGTGCTTGTACATTCACAGCAAGTTTTTTACTCAATGTGCTATTTCCCNAATTTATGTTCTTTAGAAGAAGTTTAGGACTATGTTCCTATTTCTCTTCTTCAGAGTAACCCCNACCAATTCCAGCATTATACAGAGCATTTGCTCTCAAGTTTTTATTGTATTAGGAAACTGCTTCCAAGTCTTCCAGAAGCCATTGTATTTGAGACATCACAACATTTTCTTGATCTCTTTCTCATGTCTAAAGCTGTATATTGTGTCTATCTCACTGTTTGGCCTATGCTCCTGCTGCAGTAATTCTTGATAAGTGCACATTTAATGCAAAGGAATTTTAGTATCGAGCTTCAGCTCTCAGCTTCTCCTCTTAGTTCTTTGAAAGGTTCTTAAAAGGTGGAACTTGGAGATCAGAAGAGCTTTCCCCTTCTGATAAGAAAATCTAAAGTGAACACACTCAGTTTGGAGACACGAAGCTGAGAGCATTCATACCCAAATGTACTCTTCTGTTTGTTCTTGTTGCTCATGGACATGTCCCTTTGTCCTCTTACACACTCAGAGAGCTGTTCTTATCTGTTCATAATGTTGAAGNAATAGTGATTCACCTATTTCACTGGTAATAAATANAATACTAATATACTCTTTAAGCAATTTGAAATTACACTGTGTACTGAGTCCTTATTTAATGTTCACTTATGGGTAGCAGGATAAAATCACACTTGTCTACCCTATATCTATCAGTCTACCCACCCTCTCACCTATGTACCTACCCATCAAGCATTTACTGAGGCATAGCTCTCTGACAACATCACTTGAAAATTCTCATAGCATAAATTCTTCATTGTTAGTAGTCNATTTTCCATTTCTTTTGCATTGTCTATATTGAATGTCTTTAAGAGGCATTTTATAAGAGTAACAGGGTACAAACATGTTTAAATAATAAGCAATTGCCTGTGAAATGTGATTTTATAGAAACCAGAAGTATTTGTATTTTATACTCAGTAGGAGGGATTAAACTTAGGTGTAATACATGACCAGTTTAACTTTCCAGTTTTTAATGATTTTGAGAGTTTCAAACATAAGTACTGTATTAATACTCTTTCTACATCTTCATCCCCCCCCAACTCCCTATGTCCCCTGCACTTTCTCTCAAATTCATGATTTTTTCTTTAATATTACTGTTATATGTATATATATCTATATATATGTATTATTAAAAATACATGCACACACACATATATAAACAATATCACTTGAAATTTCCTGTAGGGTAGATTCTTCATTGTTAGTAGTTTACCAAATTTATACTTTCCAATTATTTTTTTGCACTGTCTAATATGTGTGTGTGTGTGTGGTGTGTAAAACCTGAGCTGAATCCATTTAGCATTACAATTATGTATATAATAGTGGCTGAGAACTTCTGAATGGGTAACCCATCATTCGACTCATCCCTGAAGAGTCAGTATTTTCCCCTTCTCAGCAGTCATTAATTGCTAACCTAATGATCTCTTCTCAAGGACAAAAACCCATCATGCTTGGTATTTTTACTAGATTTCTGTTTCAATATGTTCATATAGCCTTATTTTAGAATTCAAAATTATGCTGTCAATGAAGTATATATGTAATNGATAACATTCAGAAAAAGTCATTTATGCAAAATATAGTTGTTAAATAAATTATAAATATGGTTAAAACTTACAAAAGGTTTTAGATATACATATTGAATATTTAAACAGCAACCNCATGTGAAGTAAACAGTTCATAAAAAGATTGAGAATAATCATCTCNGTGAGGCATGATAGACAAGAGATTGAGTTAGTCTATATCTCAAATACAGACAGAGGAGATGGAAGGACCATGAGGCAATTAGTGTTTAAGTCATACAAATGTGTTAATGTTGTGGCACTACTAGGCACCCAGAAGTTCTTAAATTGACCACCAATTGGTTACAACCATTATAACCTTTTCTATTTTCACTTGTATTTTTTAATCCAAGAAATTTATATAAAATCNATATCTTCNCTTTAAAGTAAAGTACTCTTTAAGTAAGCTAAAGGAAAACAATTGGAGAGATGCTACAGATTTATTCTAGTTTCATTGAGTAAAATAATACATAATGTTGAGAAAGTTTCAAGTTTTGCTTCTGTTGTCATCTTTGCAGAAACTTCTATAGATTCCAGGACTCATAGTTTCCTGTGCAATTCATTTATGACANTTCTGTTGTTAACATTGGTTGTCCATTGCTATACAATTTCAAATCTTTATCCTTGTCTCAGTCCTATCCTTGAGGTTCATAGTTGCAGATTTAAATCATTCATTGCGTTTGCATGATCAACTCAGTATATTACTTATTTGTTCTTGGACTTCTGAAATAATCTTTTACCTCATATATAGTAGGTTTATTTCCCTACTATATTCCTTTTGTTGAAGGTTCTAAGTTTGGAAAAATGAGAAACTATTTCTCTTCTCCTCTATATGGTATGACAGTTACCTATAACATTCTATAAATTTATTCTATAAATGCCTCCCAGCTTTATATTTCCTTTCTGTTAATGTATCTCCTTATGCTACATGCCAATTTGTATAAAATATGTACTTTAAGTTATTTAGATAGAAGTATTTGATTCTGCTTTTCTAGTTCATGCCATCTTTCCTTGTATATTTAACGTTCCCAAACCATACTTTACACTATTGTTGGTATGTTTTTTTTTCACCATAGTAAGCTAATAAATTTTCACCTTAATGCAAACACCTAATGGATTCCCATTACTCATAATTTGAAGTCCAACATTCTAACAGGGAGCTATAAGGCCTCTCATCACCTCATTTTTACTCTTTGCTGTAAAGTCATCCTGTTTTGTCTTCNTCTCTCTTACACTAGCAACCCAGAAATGGCTCCTTGCTCACTGTGAGTTTCATTCATCTTTGACACTGTCTTCTCTGTTAAAAATCCATTGTCCCTCTTCCTTTGCTTCCATGCCCATGTTATAAGTCCCCTTCAAAGCTTTCTTCCATTGTGTGCTTGGTAATTACTAAACTGCTATTCCTGTTACCTATACACTTTCATTACCGAACTTCTCACATCTTCATTCATTTGCTTTGTGTTGATGGTCTTAGGATTATCTGTTTACATAGATGCCTGTAAGGTCCTAAAAATAAGAAAGGTACTATCTTTGTCTTAATATAATGAACACTAGGAATAATGTAGAATTTCTGAAACTGCATTAAACATATGAACTGATAGTAGTATCTGAAGAAAAAGAGCCATTAGTAAGTTNAAGCACCTGCAGAGCCACATCCTTGCTAAGGTAAAGCTAGACTGCTTTTATGTTACTCTTTTATTTTCTCATTAAAGCACCTTAAAGAAGAAAAGATCTGTGTTGTTTTACAGTTTAAAAGGATACAGTACAATGTAGTAGGGATGTATAATGACATGAATGCATATGGTGGCAGGAACATAAGGCTCCTTAGTTACATCTGGGCTGATCTGAAATCGTAAAGAAGAGAAAATGGATTGGGCTATAAAACATCAANACCTACTACCAGTGAATGACTTCCTCCAGCTGCACTTCATGTCTTAAAGTGTTCACANAATGTGGCGAGCCACAAGAGTATTAAGNAGAAGTCTAGCTATGTATAATAAGCCATACCTTGATTAGGCCAAGGGCTAGTCAAGTGGGAAGCCATCTAGCATGGACTATTTGGTGTTATGTGGCTCGATATTCAGCTGTACNTTGCTATGAATTCCTAGTGATCATAGTTCTACTAGAATGTGTGTGTGTGAACCTCTGTCTGGGGCATATGTGATCAAAGTATTTGGATGAAGTCACATAGACAGAGCCTGTTGCCTTTGAGCTCCCGGTTCCCTTTTTAGCATTTGTTTTGGGTATCTGCCTTTTGCAAATATCCTCCTTAGCTACTAGCTGCTAGGTACCTGAAGCCCCCCCAAACTAGATAAAATGTCCTTTTGGAGACAACCTGTCTCCAAGGCCAAGCACCTGGTCCCCTAGATGCATAGCTTTGCTTCCTGTGCAAATCAAGTTCAG
>LZPO01098006.1:0-12870 GCA_001675575.1 Neotoma lepida
GCATAGATTATGTGATCACACTGCATGCAAATTATGTAGGACATATGGCCTGGAAATGACTAGGCAGAAATGACTAAATGTCTCACTAGAGCATGCACGATCATGGGTTCNTGGCTAGAATTCCTATCATCTGAGACTATTTGTTTTTATTAAAGATGGAAGCTGAGTGGGTATGGAGGCATCGTGTCTCCCAAAAACTGCTTCCAGCTGACTTGGTGGGCATCAGTTGACTCTTGGGGGGTAGGGAAAGAGGCTTCTGAGGTAGCCAGATGTCCTCCTCTGCTGCTTTGTAGCTGTCCATCATCTCAAGCTCTGTGGCTGCTTATGTCTAAAAAGAGTGCTGGTGAGAAAGCGAAAACTTAAAGAAAAAAAATTTTACCTTTGGGGAGTTTCCAGGGTGAGGGAGGGGTCTTGGGACCAGGAAAGTTTGGATTGTGCTTATGTGAAGCAGATCTGACCTGTCCAGATGGGCTCAAGTTGATTCTGGAGCTCAGAAGTATTCTTAAACATATTAAGAAGCAGCCATATATTGGTTAGTGTTAGAGAGAGAGAGAGAGAGAGAGAGAGAGAGAGAGAGAGAGAGAGAGAGAGAGAGAGAGAGATTTGGAACATGTTTTTAATTTTTACCTGAGGTAAGCCTTATCTGAGATAGATTTTCAAGGCACCTGTTTCCTTTATTAGTTTAATATCCAGGAGACACAGGTGATCAATTACTGAGGGCTAACAGTAACGGATTGTTACATTAAAGTCTTTTTTTTTTGCAGAGCCCAGACCCTTTTGGGTTTAGGGGTGTAAATACCTTTGGACTGTTACTGTTCCTTACCACTTGGATATACTTAGTAGTCCTCCACCTCCAGCCCTATGGTGGTCCTGTAACAATTAGCTGAGTAGTTAATTAAGGGTGGGAATCAGGAAAGAAGAGCTTGTGGGGTAAGGGCTCATTCTTCTGGAATTAGTAACAAGGCAGTGGATCCTGGTGTCCTCTGGAACTTGGGAGAGCAGGGTCATGTCTGTGTCACTGTGTATGAAGAGAGATTTTCCTGGGATGGAGGTGATGGGACAGGTGAATCCAGTGAGGAAAGCCCTCGAGCTTGGCAGCTGTGGGGGTTACAAGAATTACCTTGAGGGGTCCCTGCCATTTAGGGGAAAGGGTTGAGGGGTGCTGGCCTGGAGGAGAAAGAAGAACCTGATCCCCAATGTGGATTGGGGGTGGGCAAGAATTATCACATGGCTGAGCTAAGGAATGGTCTGCAAAGTCTTATAGAATAGACCTGAGGTGACAGATTAAGGAGGTTAACAGGCTATCTGGGAGAGGTAAAGATTTGAGTAGGAGGCCCAGTGTTAAGGCCAGTCTCCCATATGTCAGATCAAATGGGGAAATGAAAGAGGCTTTTTGGGTAGGGCCCAGAGCCTGAAAAGAACTAGAGACAATAATTTTACACTGTCGAGGTGAAGTTCCTGTGACATCTTAGTAAGAATAGATTTTAAAGATCAGTTAGTGCCCTCCACCTTTCCTGAGGACTGATGATGGTATGGGATATGAAAACACCACAGAACATTAAGAGCCTTAGCTAGTGTCTGGGAAATCTGGGAGGTGAACTTCGGACCCTTATTAGACTGAAGAGAGGCAGGAATCCCAAACCGAGGAATGATTTCTTGGAGAAGGAGATCTGCAACCGTCTGAGCTAGCTTATTAGATCTGGGTATGCCTCACCCAGTTGGAAAATGAGTCCATCATCACAAGGAGATATTTAATTCTCCTGGTGGTGGGCATATGGGTAAAATCGAGCTACCAGTCAGTCCCTGGAAGGGAACTCCTGGCCTGGTGGGTGGAAAAAGGCTGACTTCTATATTTTGTATTGGGGTCTGTCTTTTGGCAAATTTCACAAGAGGCAGTAATAGTTCTTAAGAACTGTAAGTCCTCAGAGGTGGGCTGCAAGTGGGCTTTTACAAATTGAGACAGAGCAAGACTATTAAAGTAAAAGAGCTGGTGTAGATAGGACAGAATTTGCCTAGTGTCAGAAGTTGCCTGTGAGGGTGTGGGCTGCACTGTATGGATTCCCTGTGGTGGGTGGGGTGAGTCTTAGTCTTGGAGGGCCGCTGTCCTGGCTGCTTGGTCAGCTCAGTTATTTCCCTTAGAGATGATGGAGCTGTCGGTCTGATGAGACAGGCAATGGATAATTCCTATGGCATTGGGGAAGTTGGAAGCTTTTAGCATGGCCATTATTTGGCCTGAATTAGATATGGATCCTCCCTTCTTGTAAGGAGCCCATGCTCTTTCCAGATAGCAACATGGGACAGGAGGATATGGAAAACATATTTAGAGTTTGTGTAAACATTTAGGGATTGCCCCTGTGCCAATTGGGAGGCCCAGGTGAGAGCTATCATCTCAGCCTGTTGGTTAGTGGTGTGTGCAGGTAATGCCTGTGCTTCTATCACCTCAGTGTCTGACACTATAGCATAGCCTGCTTTATGGGCCCCCCATGTAAGAAGGAGCTGCCATCTGTGTAGCAGGTATAAGTGGCCTGAGGCAATGTGCCCTCCTGTATGTGTGAAGGGTGTGGCAACAATTCCTCCAAGGTTTCAGTGCAGGAATGAGATGGGGGAATAGTCAGCCTTAGGTTGAGGGAGGAGACTTGATATATTAAGAGGCGAGCAAGTTTTGAAAGTAAGTGTGGCATCTTCCAGTAGCGCCACCTGGAGAGAAAGAGCCCTAGAGGGAGGTAAAGTTTGTAAGCCTTTATAGGTTAGGAGATGGGGCAGATTATGGTGAAAAAGGACAGTAGCAGATGACCCGAAGTTTAGCTTTTTTGATTCCTGAATAAGGAGCTCAACAGCTGCTAAGGCACGAAATACAGGGTGCCCATCCCTGAGCGGTAAGATCTACTTTCTTTTACAGGTATGCTACAAGTGCAAAGGAGGGTCCCAGTTGGTGCCCTAGGGTTCCAAGGGCAAACCCCTCCTTTTCTGTTACATAGAGGGAGAAGGGACAGGTTAGATCTAGAATATGAAGTGCTGGGGCCTGAAGGAGAGCCTGTTGGAGCTTCTGAAAAGGTTTAGTAACAGGGTGAAGGGTCTCGTGGGGAGCTCTGAGCTGCCTCATATAAGGGCCAAGCAAGGAGAGAAAAAGATGGAACCCAAGACCGTAGGAAGCCAGCTATTCCTAGGAAAGACAGAGTCTCCTGTTTAGTAGAAGGGACTGCAAGAGACTGGATTAGATGCTTTTTATCGACAGTAATAGCCTTGTTGGTTGGAGTAGTAGTTAGACCCAAATAGATGACCTGGGGAGTGGACAGTTGAACTTTAGAAGGGGATACCCTATAACCTTGGTGGACCTCGGACAAGGACCCGGTGGTGGCTGGTGGGGGTCCTGGTGGGGGGAGCAGTGTAGGCCCAAGCCCAGTGACCTTCTCTACCACATTTGAAGCAGGGACCTGGTGGCTTTCGGGAGCCAATTGCATAGCATGTGCCAGCATTTGGCAGTTCCGTTTTTGGGCCTTCTTATCTCTCCCATGATACACCTTAAATGTGCCACTGCCAACAGTTCTGCCTATGGGGTCAAGGGGCCTCTCTCCAAGTGTTTAAGCTTAGGCCTAATGTTGGGGAAACTCTGTGAGACAAAGTGGGTCATAAATAGCTGCCTGCCCTCTGGGCTTTCAAGATCTAAGCTGGTATATTGAAGGAGAGCGTTTGTAAGCCATTCTAAGAAATTAGATTTTCATCCTTATCCTGGATTATAGTTTTTAGTTTTTCATAGTTCATAGTTGCTTTAGGGCAACCTTACAGAGGCCTGCCAGGAGGCAGGTGATAAATCTATCCCCAGCTAGAGACCTGCCATGGGTGTTATAATCCCAATGTGGGTCTTGATCAGGAACCATCTTGGCCTCTGGTGGGTGCATGGGGTTGGTTTGTTGTACCTCATGTGCATGCATTCATGCCTGTTCCCAGACATGCCTGTGCTCCTCAGGAAGTAGGTTATTAGCAAGTACCATATATACAGCATGAGAGGTGAGACCATAAGTTTGGGTAATACATTGGAATTGTTTAATAAAGAAAGTAGAATTAGAGGTATAGGAACCCAGTTTCTTTTCTATCTGAGAGAGTTATGCAAGAGCGAATTGAACACGAACCTTTACCAGTCCATCCACCCCGGTTACCACTCACAAAGGGAGAATGGTCTGCAGGTTGGCATGACTGGGGTCAGATTCCTTAACAGTCCGAGAGCAGGTAGTGGGAGGTGTGAAGGTTGGAGCCAGAGTCGAGCTTTTAGAAGCACCCGGTACTGGAGGAGAAGAGGAAGCCAGAGGAGGAGCCAATGGAGCAGCAGGAGCCCTAGGAACAGGAGTGGGAGTGGCAGCACAAGCAGGAAAAGGAGGTTGGAAAGGTGGAGGTTCATTTGCAGGGTCCAGAGTCAGAGGTTCCTCAGGTTCAGGGTTCATAGCTAAAAGGACGTGAGCAGGAGAGAAGGAATCAAGAAGGGAAGGGTTAGAGCTTAGATAGAAAAAAGCCTGAATATAGGGAAACTCTTTCCATTTGCCTGTTTACTGGTAGAAGTTGTATAGTTCCTGTAAAACATCAGGGTCCAAGTCATGGCACCAAATGTTGTTTTTTTTTTGTGGTGCTCTTATCCAGCAAGGAAAAGTCATGAAGCACAACAAACCCACTATCAAGAGTTTTATTAGGAGGAAAGGAAGACAGAGTGTGGACAGGCCTGCTGGAGAGACACGTGAGGAGGGGGTGGAGGGTATGTGGGACCTGCCTTTTAAGGACTACCCTGTGCATGCGCACATGGGTTCATGTGGCTACTCCATGCATGCGCATAGATTACATGGTCACACTGTGCATGAATTATGTGACCACGTAGTGCACAGATTTAAGTAAGGCATATGACCTGGAAATGACTGGGCAGAAGTGACTAAATGTCTCACCAGAGCATGCGTGATCATGAGGCATGGCTGGAATTCCTATCATTTACCCTGTAAGTGCTGGATTTATAAGCTTGTGCCACCATGCTTAAGTTTACCCAGTACTGAGAATCCAACCCCAAGGCTCTGTGCTCCTGCACTATACCAAATACACTATATTCTCAGCCCTAAGCTTATGTGTATGGATGCTATGTCTGCATATGTCTGTGTAGCTGGTACATACAGAGGCCAAAAGGGGTATCAGATCCTCCGGGACTGGAGTTATAGATGGTTGTGAACCACCTTGTGACTGTTGTGAATTGAACCTTGGTCCTCTGGAAGAGAAATTGGCACTCTTAATTGCTGAGGCATCTTTCTAGCTCTCCTAAGCATTCTTTTCTAGAAAGGAGAGCTCAAAGGAATTGTTCCACAGGAGAACCACACACGTGGCTCACTTTGGCAAAGCCATTTAGGTCTATGTCCATCCAGGAAATTGACAGGCTAAAAGGCTTTTGACTTTTAAATGGCGATTACTCCCTAAGGAAAAAGAGAAGAAAAACTAAGCAAAATCAGGAAAGGGCTTCTGCAGACCTGTGAAGACCTCTTATCCCAGCCCAGGGGTCTCTAGGAAAATTTCACCTGGGAGGAGTCCCAAGCTCCTTTCACTTCCCCTTCCTAAGAGTTGTAATTGCAGCCTGAGCCTCTGCCCCTCCCCCAAGCATCCCTCTCCAGGGGAAGGCAATGGGGATATTGTGAGATTTCTTGCTGACCTGGAATGAAAGAAAGACACCTCCTTGGCCAGGAGAAAGCACCTCATGGGTTCCATTGTTCTCCTTCCCCTCCCCTCTGATTTTTCTATTTCTACTCAAACAGCCAGGAAATGAGTGAGGGATAAACTCAGTGAAGTCAGGGCCTTTGATCCAAAACTGGGCACATGAGCTACCCAGTGGTCATAAGGGGAGCCTAAGCTGGGAAAGAATACTGGGGATTGGGAGTGCAGGGAATGGAGGCAGAAAACTCCACATTGATGGTGGCATTTAAAAGCCATTTGCAGGAATGCTGGTGTGGCTCAGTTGTTAGAGCCTACTTGGCATGTCTGAGAACCTGGGTTCCATCCCCAACTCTGGATAAGAAAAGGTATTGTGAATCACTCCTGCCTTGGGATTTCGGTGCCTTTGCTCTTACTTTCTACCATGGATCTGGTTTCAAAGGGACACTCCTGAATCAGACATCCATAAGGAAAACAAATTAAGAAAATATTTTACAGAAATCTGTTTTAATCAGGCCTTTTTATCGGTTGTGATTCTGATGGTGTGACCACATAGGGTTTTGCTGATCCTGAAGACAATGCCCTGCCCAAGGCCTAGAAATAGTAAACAACTGCTTGGGCTACTGCCTTTCACATGTAAAAAACCAGAAGCTAACTCACCCTCCATCCTCAACCCTTCATGAATATTTCCCTACCCTAATCTCCCCAGGGCTAGTTACTAGGTAAGTCTGGCCTCACCCACTGAAATNATTCAAATTAGTCAATCTTTAACCTGGNCACCTAGCATNACCNCCTTCCTACCTACAGAAATCACAACAAAGGGGCTTTTCTCCAGCCCCCAAANCCATTTCTTCTTCATATCTACACCCCGCCATTCACCCACCCTAGTGCTTCCCACTGTGGCCAACTTCTCTCTTAGGACCTATGAACTATAAACTGTGTTCTCAAGAACCTCTATAGTAGGCTCTGATGCCCTCTTCTGGAATGCAAGAATATGTGCAAAGCATTCATACATAAAATATAAATAAATAAATTTTTTAAAAAAAATCACCGTCTCGGGGCTGAAGACTTGGCTGAGGGGTTAAAAGCACTGGCTACTCTTCGAGAGGACCCGGGTTCAATTCCCAGCACACACTCAGCAGCTCACAGATGTCTGTAACTCAGTTCCAGGGAATCTGACACCCCCACACAGACATACATGCAGGCAAAACACAAATGCACATGAAATAAAAATAAATAAAATTAAAAAAGAATTGTCATCTCCTGAACTATCAGCCTCACTGTACCCCCCAAATAATAGACTACCCTAAGGCAGGGTGTGTGTCTGTAATTCTAGCAGTTTAAAGATGGAAGCATGAAGATCAGGAAGTCATCTTAGGCTCCATAGAGAGTTCCAGGCAAGCATGAACTACAGGAGAACTTGTCACAGGTAGAAAACAAAAAGCAAAAGAACAAAAGTGGCTTTATCTGGGATTGGGAGGCTTGGATTAGACCCAGGAACTTACACACGCTAAGCATTCTTCCTAAATTGCCTGGCTATTTTTAGTTCAGTAAAATCATGAGGCAATTAAAAAGATGAGAGAGAAGTTCTATTACTTCTGCATTTCTGGCCTGTCAAATTGACCAAAAGGAAATTTTAATGTTACTCACTTCTGGTCAAGGAATGACATCATGCATCCAGACCTATGAGGCAAACAGTGGTATCATTTGTTTACCTTTGATTGGCAGTGCTGAGATGGAACCCGGGGTCTCCTGCATGCTGTGCAAGTACTCTAGCTACATCTGTTACCCCATGTGGCTCTTGAGAAGATTTTGTGTGTTTACTTTTGTTTTGAGACAAGATCTGGTGATATAGCATAGGCAGGCTTCTGCTGCCTCTGCCTTCTGAGTGCTGATGTGAATCACCAGGTTTACCTCACATAGATTTATATAAAGGACATTAGTTAAGAGTTTAAAGCACCTAGACAGTTACTTACTGACAAATAAACAGAGTAGGAATGTATGCACAGATGATTCAGATCAAACACCACTGGAGTAACTGAGCTAAGGTCTACTTCTGCAAACAACACAAAATCCTATGCAGGAACCACAGGGAAAAGAACAACATCACTTTCCTGGCCAGAGGGAAAATAAGGAGCTCTCACCATGCAGCAAAGGCATTAATATAGGTGAGGGGTGGGAATAGAGTCACAGTTGTCCTATTTGCACTAGTAAGGGCCATATATCAGACTCTCTGGAAACTAACTGGTCCATTTATAAATGCATAATACAAATTGGGTAGGTATATGCTAAAAACACTTGTATCAAAGCAAGATACTTGACCTCCATTGTGTTGCACTATGTAACACCTTTATTATGACTGACTACAAATGGCAATTTGGTATGACCTCAAGTTCCAAGCTTTGGGCAGGGTGTGTATATATGTGTGTGTGTGTGAGTGTGTGTGTGTGTGTGAGTGTGTGTGTGTGTGTGTGTGTGTGCGCGCGTGCAAACCTGATGTTAAAGATTCTATGAAGCTAATTAATTTGTTGGAACTTCTGGTGGTTATGGAGAATAGGAATGCTGCAAGTCCTGAGACAAATTATCTTGGGCTATCTTTACCCATTAAGAGCCACCTAATGCTAACTTCTCTGTCTGAACTAACATCTCTGTACTATCAAGTGAAATCCTTTTGGAATAAAGCATCAGATCACTACCTTCTACCAACCCATAGGCTAAGAATGTTATTAAATGATAATTGAGCCTGTAATAGATTTTACCCAGCTTGTTTCAATCCCCCATACTTGATGCTCCCATAAATAGATTTGTGGGAGAGAGAGAGAGAGAGAAAGCATACTGGGCAGTGGTGGCATGTGCCTTTAGAAATGCATTAACAACAGTTATGCAATGAGTAGTGAATTCTTTTTCTATGTCCTATCTTTAGTCAATAGTTCTGGGTATGCTAACAAGCACATATTCATAATTCTATATTGTTAATGCATACAAAATGTTTTGAAAACTATAATTAAATATATTACAAGTCTATCATAGGGTTTTATCATTCCTGGTTTTTACTAAATTAGAATTTATTGCCAGATGGTGGTGGCTCACACCTTCAATCCCAGCACTCAGGAGCCAGAGGCAGGCAGATTTTTGTGTTTGAGGCCAGCCTGGTCTACAGAGTGGGTACCAGCACAGCCATGTATTCATGGTGAAATCCTATCCTGAAAAACCAAAGAGAGAGAGAGAGAGAGAGAGAGAGAGAGAGAGAGAGAGAGAGAACTATTTAGTCTTAATCCCAAAGATGGAAGGAGAAAGACCACCAACCCAAGTCATCATTGCCAAATTAATTAAAGCAAGCAATTAATTAAAGCAAGCTTTTATTTGTGTACACAGGCTGCCCTCCCCTAAATTAGAGTTCAAGAAGTCAACATTGGATATGAGGAAGACAAGGTTTTTGTAGCTTAAGGGTAGGGGCTTTCCAAAAGGGTGGATTTGGTGAGCAAAATAGGTGGAGTTACAGGAACAGAACAAAAGCATAAAAAGTTAATCATAACAATCTCCTGAAACAAAGACATAGTTGCAAGGTGGGCATAACAAGTTACTTATAAGAACAGATAGTCATAACAACCTTTGGAAACAAAGGCATGGTCGTCTTTTCCTGGAATAGGCCATACAGAACCATCTGTAGATAAGGTTACAGGTGAGATATAGCCCAATCCTTAAGGAACAAAGGTTTAATCATAAATAGGAATGAACATAGTTTGTTCATCATATATTTGTTTGTTCATAGTTTATTATAAGATGATCTTTAAGCCTAAGATGGAGGTAGGTTTATTCAACAATAGCCCAGGCTATTCTCAAATTCACTATGTAGCCAAGGATGATCGTGAATTTCTGATCTCTCTATCTCCACCCCTCAAGGGCTGAGGTTATAGTCATGCATCACCATGCTTGATTTTTTTCAGTGCTGGGAATCAAACTCAGGACTTCCTGCATACTTGGTAAGTACTCTACCAAATGAGCTATCTCTCTACAAAAGCTGTTTTTGCATTGACAGAGGAACATCTGGCTTGAACATTATACTCAATTATAATTTCTAGCTGGCTATAGACTGCTGTGGAACAATCTCTGTATACTGTAAATGTGTATTGCTCTCATTGTTAATAAAATGCTGATTAGCCAATACCTAGGCAAGATTTTCAGAGCAGAGAGAATGCTGGGACAGACAAGGGCTGAGTCTGAGTGTTGCTGGCAAGATACAGAGTAGAAATTGCGATAAGAAGCCATGAGCCATGTGGTAGCACATAGATTAATAGAAATGGGTTAATTTAAGTTATAAGAGTTAGCTAAAAACAAGCCTAAGCTATCAGCTGCACATTTATAATTAATAAGACGTTTCTGTGTGATTATTTGGGAACTGGCTGGTGGGAAATAAAAGTCTGACTACAATAGACAGACACAGGTCCTCCTAGTAACTTTCTGAAACATGATGTGTTATCCATATTCTTCTTTGAATCAGTCAGTCAAACTGTTGGAGCAGAAAGAGTATTCATCCTGCCCCAATCAAATGCTAAGCAACATGTAGTTCCTTAAATGATATAGTGAAATAAAAAGGAAATGTGAAGATATAGGGAGGGGCTAATGTAAAGATGTAGGGACTGGGGTATACCTTAAGCTGAGGTTCAGTTCTCAGCACACTCACCCAGAATAGGATGTAAATATTTAATGATATGCAAATATGTTATCAATATTTATAAAAAATGAACAGAATATCTTAGAGATCAACGTAGATAAGGTACTTGAATTAAACTATTCCTCACCTGCTTGGCCTGGTGGTACAGACTTATAACTCCAGCTACTCTGGAGACAAAAGCAGGAGGGTAGAAGGTTCAAAGCTAGCTTGGGCAACATACCAAGACCCTGTCTCAAAACATTTTTTTTTAAATTATAAGGAGCTAGGGGTGTAGTTCAGAATTATAGCACTTGTTCAATCTCCAATAATAAACAAAAACACAAAAGTAGGTAGATGATAGATAGATAGATAGATTGATAGATAGATAGATTCCTGACCAAGCGGGTATATGACTTTAGTATCAGCACTTGGAAGGGAGGCAGAGGCAGATGGATCTGTTGAGTTCTAGGCCAGCCTGGTCTACAGAGCCAGTTCTGGGACAGACAGAGAAACCTTATCTCAAAAAACAAGCAATGAAGCAAGATTTCTTATCAAATTTTTCTGATGAATATGGAATGTCAAATACTGAAATTGAAATCATGAGGCACTGTGGAGGTGGCTCAGTGAATAAGAGCACTTGCTGAACAAGCATGAGAACCTGAGTCCAATCCCAGCAGGCAAAGAAAACGCCAGGTGTGGCCATATGACTATAAGTTCAATGTTTTTGCAGTGGAGACAGGATTATTCCTGAGGCTAGCTCCAGGACTAATCAGAGGCCCTGTATGACAGTAATAAGGCAGAGAGTGATGAAGTAGAAAACCTGATTCCTCCTTGTGGTAGTTTGAATGTATTTGGCCTCCATTAGCTCACAGGGAGTGGCAGTCTTGGGAGATGTGGCCTTGTTGGAGAAAGTGTGGTCTTGTTGGAGGAGGCTGGATAACACACTCCTATAATCCAGACCTAGAGGCTGGAGGCCACACCATTAACCTAGGCCTCACCTACTGTTCGAAGTGTGTCACTCTGGTGTGGGCTTTGAGGTCTTTTTCTCAAGCTTTACTCAGTGTGACAGTCACTTGATTTCCTCTTGCCTACAAGATGTAGCAATCTTGGCTTCAGCACCACATCTGCCTGCATGCCAACATGCTCCCCATCATAACTATAGTGGACTGAACCTCTGAAACTGTAAGCAAGCCCCCTCAATTAAATGTTTTCTTCAAGAGCATGTAGGAAGATTTTAACTTACATGTTTAGAACAAATGTTAGTTGTGATTTATACAAATATACAAATCATTAAAGGTCATTATGAGGTGGTGATGATACATGCCTTTAGTCCCAGAGAGGCAGAGGTGGTGGACATCTGTGAGTTCCAGGCAAGCCTGGTCTATAGAGTGAGTTCTAAGACAGCCAAGGCTACCAAAGTATCCCTGTCTCCAAAAGAAAGAAAAAAAAGAGAAAGAACAGGAAAAAAAGTCATTATTATTATTTTCTTGTGATGTTGGGAACCAAACTTTAGAGGTCACCACATGCAGTAATTTCTGCTTGGAAAGAAATATTATGAACTCGATTATTATCACAATCATAAAACCTTCTCTTTCAAACAGATATGCTTGTGTGTATGAAGCACATACTTTGAGGAACTAATGTCTGGCTCCTTTCCACACGTGAAAATAATTTTATATCTCCTCAGATGAGACACACGGAGTAATCTAAGCTAAAATGTGAATTTGCCAAAAAGTATGCCTGAGGGTCTATTTTCCCCCTATAACTGACAAGAATTTTTCTCTCACAGCATCTAATGTGACATGATACAAAATGTGACTTTCAGATTATCTGAGTTCTGCTCCAAGTTCTGTGCACTTTTGTTTTCTTTTTTTTCCCTACATCTCGGTTTGAGCTTAGGAATGGGCTTTCACTATTTCATTTCCCTGCAGTGAATGTCATTATATTTATATTTAATAGTGCACAATTAATAATACAGTTCAAGTAAATAACTAAATAATAATATATCAGAGTACTCGTTTCTTCTTGAGTTCCCAGTGATGACCCTTTTTGTAGCAATAAAGCATCTGTGGTAGTTTGACTGTAATTGTCCCCCATAAGCTCATAGTGAGTAGCACAACTAGGATGTGTGGCCTTGATGGAGAAGGTGTGGCCTTGTTGGAGGAAGTGTGTCACTGTGGGGGTAGGCTTTGATGTCTATACTCAAGCTACACCCAATGTGGGCACAGACTCCTTATGCTGGTTGCAGATCAAGATCTCAGCTACCTCTCCAGCACCATGTCTGACTGCATACCACCATGCTTCCCACCATGATGATAATGGACTAAAACTCTGAAACTGTTAAGTCAGCCCAAATTAAATATTTTTCTTTATAAGGATAGAGTCAGGGAGTCACCAAGCAGATGCAAAGGGAGCAAGATGAGAATGCTGCACGTGGCTAAATGCAGATAAGAATTATGGGTTAATTTAAGTGTAACAGCTGGTTAGTATTTAGTCTTAGTTAATGGCCAAGCATTTATAAGTAATATTAAGCCTCCAAGTTA
>LZPO01098007.1:0-39166 GCA_001675575.1 Neotoma lepida
GGGGGAGGGGCAGAGGGGAGGTGGAGAGAGGGAATGGGAGGAGAGGAAGGAGGAGAAACTACAGTTGGAATGTAAAATAGATAAATAAATTTACTTTAAAAAATAAAATAAAAATAAGTAAATAAATAAATTTAATTTATGTGTATGTGTGTTTTATCTGCCTGTGTGTCTGGCTACCACAGGCATACAATGCCTGTGGGAGCCAGAAGAGGGCGACTGGGATTGAAGTCACAGACAGTTTTTTGTTTGTTTGTTTGTTTGTTGTTTGTTTGTTTTTTTTGTTTTTCGAGACAGGGTTTTTCCATGCAGTTTTGGTACCTGTCCTGGATCTCACTCTGTAGACCAAACTGGCCTCGAACTCACAAAACTCACAGAGATCTGGCTCTGCCTCCGGAATGCTGGGATTAAAGGTGTGTGCCACCACTGCCCAGCCACAGACAGTTTTGAGTCTCTTGTGGGTGATAGGATTGAGCCCAGGTCCTCTGGAAGAACAGCCAGGTCTCCCAACCCCTGAGTCATCTCTCTAGACTTTTTTTAAATTCATTTTGAAAACAGTGTTGCTAAATTGCCTGGGCTGACCTTGATCTTGCTTTCTAGCCCATGCCTCCTGCCTCAGCATCCCAAGAAGCTGTGATGTCAGACCCCTGTAGTCTTTTAGAGGGGCACTAATCCCATTTCTGGTAGCTCCACCTCATGGCCTAATGAGTCCCAACAGCTGTTCTTAATACAATTGCACTTGAGATTAGCTGTCAGTCTCCAAATTTCACAGGATACTTCAGACCACAGCACCACCTTTAAAGTCTTGCTAGTTCTCTCATTAATGAACTAAATTAATCACTGTCACTTGCTCATTCTACACTTATGTGAGAGTTGTAATTTAGATTTTCAAAAATTAGGCCTTAATACTTCTATTGTGTCCTTGGAAACAAGACTGTGCCAAAACTGAGACTCATTTAATCATATACAGAGACAATACAATGACTTTAGTTTGCCTATAAAGGAAGTAGACTCTTTCCAAGGGTGTAACATAGTTTCACTTTCTTCCTAGCAGGTGATTTTATGATACTTGGGAGCTGAAGGCAACTTCCATGATCTCCTGGAAAAGTGTGAAGACTTGCAGATGGTCTGTCTATTTGGAGTCTGACAGTGAGGACACGAGAGAGTGAGAGCTTGGTGTCCTATGACACTTGGGGAAGGTGTCCTTGGGTACTTGTGGCCTGTGCCCATGTGGGTTCTGGATGCAGTTCAGAACTGTCTGAATTTTTCCCTGTAGGCTTCCATTACTTAAGGCATTGGCTATAGCAACTCAGTCCACTGCTGGTCTGAAGGGGATTCCCAGCATCTCTTGTGTGCTGTAGAACCTGAGCCCTTGTCTCTTCTACATCCAGTGGCTGACCCAGCCACTGTGATGAGCTTTCTCCCCATTTCTGGTCTAAGAGTTAGCTAGGGGAGATAGACATGGGCTGTAGTCACTCTAACCAATGCTTTCAATATCTTGTGTTTTAAAAGAGATGTGTCCTTTTTTCCCTAAACTATTAAACCTGGTGGTATGGAGTCATTCATACAAGCCTCCTGCTATTTGAAGATGTTGGCCAAATCTTCTGCATCCCTGATACTGGCAGCTCACACCTTCCTCCTTTCTCTCGAATCAGCGTATAACTTTACCAACCCCAGCACCAGCAGCTCTTGGCCTTTTGCTTTCTGTTTCATTGGTTTACCTTTTGTCATTATTTTATCTCCTGCCTTTGATTTTCTCTGAGTTTAATTTACTTTTCCTTTTCTACCTTGCTGAGTTGGGAACTTACATTATTGATTTTTGATCTTTTCTCTTTTTTTTTTTAAAGCCCCATTTGGAGTTGTAAACATTCCTCTAAGCAATGACTTAGCAATGACTTAGCCGTAACCCACCAGCTCCAAATGTTTTCTGCTCTCAACTATTTTCTTCTTTGACAGGTGAGTTGCTTGATTCCCAAACAGTTAGGGCTATTCTAGCTATCTTCCTACCCCTGCTTTTCTGTCCTCCTGCTCCTTGTTCATATGAGGGTCTTCAAGGTCTTTCCAGCAGTCCAAATGGCCAAAGGACTCACTGTTCCCAACTTCTCTCCTGCATTTTGCACCCCTATCTGACTAATAAGAAAAATTGGGAGACAGTCCTCCGACCTCCTCTCCCCATTCCCTCTGCATGCTTTTCTTTGCCCCGTTACATTTAACTTCTCCTGTCAGCGTCCCCTTCCTGAATGCGAGCCACCTCATTAAGAGCTTGGAGATGATGAACACCATGGGAGAGATTTATGAGGCAAGTCCTATACATTGTTCTGAGATGTACAAACTAAGGAAGGAAATAGGGAGTTTGGAAGATTGATTCTCCAGGAGAAAGCCTGACTGCCAGGGCTGTTTTTCTGCTGTATCATCGCATTTGGATTGTTGGTCTCTGACTATCCTTGTGGCTTTTTTTTTCTGCATGCCTTCTGTCACATTCTCATCACCTCCCTGCAAGACCTGTACTTAACATCATGTAATGATAAAGAGCACGTTAACTTTTGTAATGTTATCTTAGAACACAGAAAAATTGTACGTACACTGAGAACAGCAGCTGCTGTGATTTATCCATAATTTACAGTTTGGAAGAGGACTTCCATTCGTAGTGTCACCAAGCATGAACAAACATAATAATAATATGTGATTATTCAGCCATGAGGCTTCAAAAAAAACCATGGGAATCTCATGTACCTTGGATGACATGGAGCTTCTGGGGTCAGGATGGGCCAGAGCCATGGGGATCAGCAGTAGCTCCAGTTGTGACTGGAAAGAAAGATGGATGAGTGTGGGGGAGCATGGCTGCCAGAATAGGGGGGACCCTGGCTGTGGAGAGCACCAAACACTATCAGGCAGGAAAGACCATGGGCTGAGAACCAGGTAGAGCAGCAAGGTATTGCAGGGATGGGAACTGCTACAAACACAGGAATAGCCCTGGCTTCTGTGGCCGCCTCCCCCTTGAGTCTCAGGGGAATTGTTCACGATCTTGGCAATCTCCAAATATGTTAAACCAGTGGCCAAAAACATCTTGAGGAAATTGGATTTTCATTTCTAATCAGATTGCCGTTTAATCTGCTGCCCTTTATGTGATTATTTACCATTTGCCTTGCTAAACTCTGGCAAAGAGCTCTCAATTGATTTTTCTTCTTCTTGAGACTGTCTCACTTTTCAGCCCAGTCTGGACTAACTTGTAATCCTCCTGTCTCAGCCTTCTGAGTGCTGGGATGACAGGTGTGAGTGACCATACTTGGCCATGATGGATTTTTTTCTAATGTTAAAAATCAGCTTTCTTCTTCAAATCAAGAAACAGAGTTGGATGGCATGGATGGGCAGTGAGAGTCCTCTTGGCACCATGATGTAACAGCTCTTGACCAAGGTTTCTTTTCATAAAAACCTTTCAGATCCTCACAAACACCTCAAGCACAGAGCTCCCAAGTAACATTCCCCCATCCCCAACAACGCTCCAGCAGTGAGTTTCTCTCTCCCTAAAGATAGCCAGAGACACTCAGCAGTAATGTCTTACTACCACAGTTTAAACCCCAAAGACCTTTGCAAGGGAAACAGGAAATCAGGCCCTTGCAGACATGGCCTGTGATGCAAAGTCTCAGCTCCGGCTGGCTGCCTGACTGCCAGCAATGTGGCCTTAGTCCATGCAAGGCCAAGTCTCAGTTTCCTTGCCTTTACAACGGGATTGTAATATCCCACTGGATCACTGGATCTCCAAGAAGAATAAATGAGAACATGGGTCTAAAGTGCTTCCATAAAAATACAACTATGCTCAACAAGAAAAAATAATAAAAGCAAGCTACTAAATTGGAAGAATGAAGTGGTATCTGAAGAAAACAATATACAACTACAGTTTTTGTTTTTGTTTTTATTGTTTCCTTCTGTAGATGTCCAGTCTTCCAATCAGGTTGCAAGTATACAAGATGTCCCCATCCCCCAAGCTATGGTGCCACCTCATTGTCAGTGGTGGCTTACTCACAGCATGGCCACTGCTCTCCTCTGACAAGGGAACATCTCACAAGGGCCAAGTCCTCTAAGACACATTCACCCTGCTCAAAGTGAGCTTCAAGCTGGGGCTGCATGGAGGTGGTAAGTACCAGACTGTGCCAGCTCAGATGATGGTGGTAAAGATTCTGGGGAAAACGTCTCAAATCCTGCACAATGACTCACACCAACTGTAGTGAGCTGCAAGCTACCAGCTTGGCTGTCTCAGGGAGTGATTAATCTCCCTGAAATTAATGGTCCCTTAAAGGCAGCAGCCACAGAGGCTGTGTGCACCCATAAAGCAGATTCATTGCATCTGTAAAGATGTTTGCCAGGACAGACAGTACACCCCCGCACTGGACATCCGTGGCCCTCGAGAACTCACAGGGCTTGTCTATGGCTTCTAAGTGGCCAGGAATCAAGTCACCATCACAGCTCCTTGCCACCTTCTCTATCCCCATCAACAGAGGGAAATGCATCTTCAGAACAGGGGTAGTCTTACTGGGAACAAGCTGAGTGACCCTGAGTCATAGGGCAGGTCCTCCCCAGTATCAGCTGTGGTGCAATGGGGGACAGGGTCCTGGTATGCAGGGTGTGAGGCAGAAACTGAGAAACAAAGAAAACAGTTACCTCATTAGAGTGCACTTGTGTGGGGAGGCTTTGGGGACACATATATGGATTATGGAAAACTGACATTTTGCAGACTGCTCCTCTGAGATGGAAGCATTTAAGATGAAACTTTGAAAACAAATTACTCATGTGTTGTCTTAATCTAAAAAATGCATTGAGCCAGTGAGACAGTTGAGTCAAGGATGTAGAGAATCAGGGCAGGATCAGAGTCAGGGATAGAGGGAGATGGGGCTGTGGTTTATGCACAATATGGAAAAATAAACACCACTATTCCACCCTGTGATGCTTTGGAAAATTCCCAATGTCAAAATGTCCCTGTATCACATACAGCCAAGGCTGCTCCTGGGTACTCCACAGTGCACCTTTGCTTTGGCCACTTCTGAACACATACCTGCTAAGGTCCTTTCCTTACTTCTTAGCCATGGCCCAAGATGGAGCAACAGCAAGATGCCGAGAGCCTTAGGCTGGGGCCAGTCCTCAGGGCTTAAGTAATGGCTCTACCCTTTGGTGGCTGTGTGATTTCGGGATCTCTTTGTGCTCTTCAGCCAGGGCTTTTCCTCTGTTCTCAACTGCTCTTGGATTTCAACTGGAGGAAAGGAAAAAAACTCTTGAACTGGCTGAGCCAGGTAGGCACAAGGTACCTCTCTGAGCTCAGTTAAACAGATATAGAGCCAGTGTGTGCGCCTTCTCACCCCATTGGGTGCCAGCAAGGACCTGGGAGGTTCCCAAGACCCACAAGCCTAGGGAACAAATTTCTTCCTCTTAGTGTGCAAAGCATTACTTAAGGCAAACTGTGGAAAGTGTGCAGGAGAGGTGTACCCCAAGCCAACGGCCACAGTGCACCTGGGCCTTGGAGAAGTTACTGGTCAGGATGCTGGCTTCCTTGGTTCAGCATCACATAAGAAACTTACCCTAAATCACACTCAGTTACATAACCTAGTTGTGGGTTTGACTGACTGGGGCAGAAGGCATGCTGGGAGTGGCCTAACAAGACTGTGGAAAGCTTCAGGGGAAATCAAGTCCCAATTTCCATTTTCAGCCTGGCCTCTCTCCTGAGGAGGCTCAACAGCCAAAGGTCTTCACTGGGGTATTCCTGGATATTCTCCTGGCATCAAAAAGTCCTCACTGTGTGGTCAAGACAAGGAATCTTTCCTGGCCTTCTCACCATGACATAACTGTCCCATTTCTCTCCTCAACTGGCTCCTGTGTGGCTCTGTTCCTTGCCAACCAGGCAGTCTGGAGCACATCCTTTATCTCCTTCGAACCTCAGCTTGCTTTTCTGAAAAATGGAACAAGAGGTATGTTGTTCCTCTTGGAACTGAAATGGAACTGAAAAACGCTCAAGAGGTAGAGCAAGCCGGGCTGATGCTTATCGAGCCAGTAGCTGTGTACCTAGCTCAGAATGAACACAGCTCTGCACACTCAGGCAGCAGCCCACTTGTGGCTGAGAGCTGTCCAGAATTCTACAGGTTCAGATTGTTACACAACACGTCCCATAACAGCATTCATGCTCAATGATGTAGCATGGAGAGCTTTCTGAGGAATGCTCCCTGAGTAGGGAGTTACTTAGATCATGCCCTCTGCAATGGGAGTCCCAAAACATGGTAATATGATAGGGGATGGCTGGCAGCCCATGGCCAAATCTGGTTTACAGTTCAGAAGGTAGGAACCACTTCTGCATTTTAAAATGGTTAGAAACCATTAAAAAATGAAAACCATGAAATGCATGAATATTACAAAATTCCATTTCTGTGTCCATAGGTGGTTGGGTACAGCCATACATCTTGACCCACAAGCATCTGTGGTTGCTCTTTCAACCACTGAGTAGCTATGAAAGACCAAAGGGGTGACAAATTCTGAAGCATTTCCATTCTGGCCCTTTATACAGCACTATGCTGATTCCTCTTATAGGTTCTGAGAGACTCAATTTAGCTGTTTTACAATACACATTTCCTAAATGAGTGAGCACATCGTTCTTGTCTTCCAAGTCATAAGTTGGCATCCTGAGCAGAGAGTGATGCCGGAGAGGTTTGCCGAGGGACCGCCTTCATTTCTCACTTACCCTCATCGTCTCTGTCTCCAAGCCCTGTGCTTTGCCTTCTGGATCTGCCATACTAAGCTTTTGTGTTCCAAGGCTCTTCTGAGCCCAGAGTGCTCTGTACCTGGGTTTTCTCTCTGGTCTACTACCACCCACTTCTCTATTCTATGTCCACTACCAGACAAAATATCTCAAGTGGCAGCATCACCAGCAGCTTTCTTCAGAGCCCAGTCCAGGACTCTCTGCCTGAGCCTTCTAACGCCTGTCTGTGTGAAGCCTAGTGCAGGTCACTGCCCTGTCCCACTGTCCTGAGCAGCTGGACCCTCTTTCATATTAGCCTCTGTACCTGGGCTATCCATCCTCATGCCAGCCAGAGTCTGCAGACCTGGCTTTGTTTCCCCTTCCCTTCTGAAGCCTGCCTTTCTGGATTCCACTACAGATGTACATTTTACTATTAAGCTTAAGATCCAACCTCCCTACTTGCATGAGCCTCTTCTAACGTCTGAGGAGGCACACACTGAAAGAGTATGCTTACATTGTCCCCTATTTTAGCAAAATTTCCAGAAGTTAGATACAGTGGCTGCAATTGATGAAAACCACAGCCTTGTGCCAGCACTCTGACTCTCTGACTCTGGGCTCCTATCTGCAGATCCTTGAGAATCTACAAGTATTTAGGGAATCGGGGTGCAGAGAAATTGAATTGGGGCTGCACTCTATGTTGCTTTAAAGCCACATATTTATTTAGTTCAAGATGACCTTTGCATAATGAACTCACATGTAGCAAAGTTTCAAAGGGTATTTGATGGCAAGGAGGATTTGAACCCTGACTTTTCTGCTAGTTAACTGTTAGGAACACATTTTCTTTGCTGTTGTATGCTCAGCAATTTATCGACAGGCCCTGATTCCTTAATTAAAGGCAGGCTAGTTTGTGTTTAGAGGCCTGCCAGTGTCTCATGCTGTTTTCCAGTCTTCACCTGTTCCCATGTATTTCCTTCCCCCCGCATCCCCCATGCTTACAAGATGCCCCACGTGGCCTTGTCACCTCTTCCCAACTCTTCCCTTGAGCTGAAGTGGCTCAGTCATCTCTGAAACTCTTATTAACTTTGTGTTTATTTGACATGAAATACTGACTCCCAGGAAGACAAGACGCAGTTCACCCAATCTCACAGTGGTGCGGACTCTGAAGAGGACTGGCTAATGAATGCCATCAACTCACAGTCATTAAGACTGATGGTGCCTGAGAAAATTGGAAATGCCTAAAAAGCTTACAGCCTGGTCATGAAAGAACATTGACAGGGGTTTCTTCATGACATTGGGAGCTATGAACTTCATTTTTTTTTTTTTGAGCTAAACCAATAAAGTATGATCAACTATGCAGGAACACTGGTAATATTTATATTTTCTATAGGAACGATTATATAAAAGTAATTAAAATATAAATAGTAGATCAAAGATCAGCAAAAACATGTTTTTAAATGTCATGGAAGTGAAGTGTATGGCTAGCTCAGTCGATAGAGCATGAGATTCTGAAAATATCATGGAAGTAGATTCAACAGTTAACTTTTAAAAAGATCCTTAGGTGCTGGAGAGATGGCTAAGACCATGGCTAAGAGTGTGTATTGCTTTTGTAGAGGACCCAAGTTCAGTTCCCAGAACCCACATCAGGCAGCTCACAACAACCTGGAACTCCAGTTCCAGGATATCTGAAACCCTCTTCTGGCTTCCACAGACACCCACATGAATGTATGCACACACACACATGCAGACAGACAGACAGACAGACACACACACACACACACACACACACATAAATAAACATTTTAAAAGGGTGTTCATTTTTCATAGATTGTGTTGTGACTATTCATTTTCATAGATATTCTTTTCCTTTTACAAAAAAGGATAAAAATAAAACATTTTATTATTTATAATTTGCTGTGACTTTTCTCATTCCGAATGTGTGCTTACCAAATTGCATGACCTTCGGGAGCCATAAACCCTACCTCTGCCTCTGTCCTTTGTGTCTAAGAGAGATCAGGTCTCTCTCTCTCTCTGCCTTCCTCTCCTTGCCCCTTGTTCTCTCATTCGCCTGTCTTAATCAGTGCACCGTTTGGGGACATGGCTCACATCTGCGATTAAACTGCTATGCAAGAATGCACTGCTTGTTCAGTTGCAAACTCATCTCATTACTGCTGGTGGCTCCGCCCCCCTCCCCAACCCCCAGCTCTAAGCTGCTGTGTGGATTCTAATTCATCCTGTAAAGCTGAGTCTCTCCCATCTGGAAGTCCTGGGAACTTTTCATACATGCCACTAGGGGGAACAGGATCTTAGAAGCTGATTTGTCTCACTGATTCGTTGATAAGCACTCTTGAAGATGCATCTGCTTATTGGAGACACTCTGTACAAGAAACAAAGATCAGGAGCAGATGCCACTTAAAGTGAAAATAAACCCAGTGAATAAAGGCACACACAGCAGTTACTGTCACTTGGAGATAACAGGGCAGCAGTGTGCCTCTCCTTCCAGGGTCTTGGGTCTCCAGGGGCCTAGAGCTTCCCCTGGACAAGCTTGGCTTCCCTTGTCTTCTGTCTTGTTCTACCAAGCCCTGAAGTAGTCCACTAGGGACCCACATCCTATAAGACATACCAGATACCACCAAAGATGCTGAAAATCTGACAATATGGTTGTGGGTCCTGCAACCCTAAACCTGGCTGTGAGCTCTGTACTTCAGGTCCTGTACACTGTTCTCACTAGGCCTTTCCAGAGAAGACTTAGGAGGAGAGCTGTGTGGTCCTCATACAAAGAGAGATGGAGGCCAGTACCAGCTACTGAGGATTAGGAGATGGAGCTAGGGCTGAAAGTGCCTGTGGGGTAACTGATAACCTTGGCCCCTCCCCAGAGTCAGAGCCAGAGAAACTCCAGAAGGACATCACTGGAGGAGGCTTCTTACTAAGGAGTAAATCCCCTCTGTGAGAGTGAGTGCGGTTTGGATAGGAGGTGGAAGAAGACACATCCCAATTTTCCAGATCCAGATTTCCTAAGAGCAGTGTGCCTCTAGGTGTGAAGATCTGCCTCACCTCTGCCCCCTCCTCCCTTCCCCATCTCCTCTTCTCACATATTATTCTCTAATCCCCTAAATCCTTAAACACAATATGGGTTTCCATACTTTTATGTCTTTCTCAACAGACCCTGTCTGAAGACCTCAGGAAATCTTGATGAGTAGAAGCCTGAATGGAAGGCTCCCTTTTGGGTTACTTAAGATCAAACATGTAAAGGCTTTGGCAGCTGTGAGGACAGGGACCCTGCACTTTGGCCTCTCCACTTTGGTAGCAGTGGGCTCTTGTAACTATGTAGGATGAGAACAGTAGCCATTTGCCTCCTACCCTCCCCATATGACAGAGCTGAACAGGCTGTAGAGTCACAGGTGCCCATTGGTGCTGGTGCTGGGTGTACGTGTCTGGAAGGAGAGCTTGTGGTTGGCTTTCCCTCTCTACCCACAACACAATGGTAACACGCTGTTAGCCAAAGCTGTGAGTTCTGATGGTCAGTGCATTCTGAATACCACAAGGCCAGCCCTCCTCCAGGGAATCTGTCTAAAGCAGATTGGAGAAGGTGGAGTAGAAATGTCAAAGTCATTGTCTTCCCTTCCCACAAGTAAGGAAGACAGATGCGCAGAATGATAGCATGCCCTTTCTCCCGCCAGGCTCCCCTACTGGAAACACTACTATGCCCATGTACTGGCTGGTTTTGTGTGTCAACTTGACACAGCTAGAATCATTAGAGAGGAAGAAGCCTCAGTTGAGGAAATGCCTCCATGAGATCCAGCTGTAAGGCATTTTCTCAATTAGTGATCAATAGGGGAGAGCCCAGCCATGGTGGATGGTGCCATGCCTAGGCTGCTGGTCCTGGATGCTGTAAGAAAGCAAGCTGAGCAAGCCATGATGAGCAAGCCAGCAAGCAGCATCCCTCCATGGCCTCTGCATCAGCTCCTGCTTCCAGGATCCTGCATCTTCCTTCAGTGATGAACAGCAATGTGAAAGTGTAAGCCCAATAAACCCTTTCTCCCCAACCTGCTTTTTGATCATGATGTTTCATTACAGCAATAGAAACTTTAACTAAGACAGTCCGTATCCCACTATTTCATTGCAGCATCACCCTGGTGAGGTGGGCAGGGCAGGAATGAGATGAGAAAATGGAGACTTACAGGGGTTGGCCACTGCATATATTTATGTTTCATGCTGTGCAGGCTGGGAAGACCTGGGGTATCTAAAGAGACAGGGGATGCACCTGTGCCTGCGTGATGGCAGCTCTGAGAGATTGTCTAAAAGGAGTTTCTGCACTCCAGATGTCCTCCATTGTGCTTTCAGGATTTGGTAGCAATTTAGAATCTCTGAAGTCTGCAGCAACTTCTGGTCCACAGTGGAGAAGAGGAGTCCAGTGAGCCAGGACAATAAAATTTTTGATTCTTTCTTTTTTCCCCCTTCCTAATGCTGTGCATTGACCCCAGGCCTTGAACATGCTATACAATTATTCTATAACTGAGCTATATCCTCAGCCCTCAGTTTTGAAGGTAGGCTGGGTCTTGCTATACAGTTTAGACTGGCTTTGACAGTGTGGTACACACAGGATGCATACGTGCTTTACACAAGTGGCCAGAGTTACCCTCCAGGGCTGATAATGGGGATAACACAGTAGGGTTCTTTGCCATTCTCATCTTCCTTATCTATTTTCCTACAAAATTTAGATACGGAGCCCTTCCCCTTGTGCTGTCGACACTGTCCTGTATTGGGCTGGGGGGTAGGGGCTGGGCTCACCTACCCATCACCCATCAGTGAGTCCTCTCAAGCCTTTTCATGGGTATTGTGACACTCCACCTCTGATTGACAGCCTGGTGAGAGTAGGTAACACAATGAGTGTTTTGTCTACGTGGAAAGAGCTGTTTGTCAGTGTTCAGGGCAGAGTAGTGATGGGTAGAGGAGCCTGACACTTAAGAACCATCCAGAGGGTAAAGGAGTGTGACTTTGCCAAGGTTCCCCTGTGTCTGGATCCAGCTGCCTGATCCTCATTCATCTCTATTTCCACCTCCTAGTCACTAAGGGTGTGAGAAATGGAAAGATCAGTCCAGCATCTACTCATTACCTTTCACTGCTAGGAGTCCTTGAAAATGTCTGCCTAGTTTTGGATGAACATAAAGCAATTGTGCTCAGCCTCTACCAGTGCCTTCTTCCTTCTGAGCCCAGCAAGCAAGCCTTTGAGGCACAGATGAGGCCAGCAAATGTATGTAATAATATCCGGGCTCAAGGCAGTGGGGGGTGCATAATCATAGGATATGTCAGAATTAGCAGGAGCTGAAGTGATCCTTACAGCATTCTTGACATAACAAACCCCAGTTGGCTGAAGGAGGCTGGGTCAGTAGCCACCATAAATCACTGGTCAAGCACTCCAAGAGACTGCTCATATGTGCAGGAGTTGGAGAGGTCTTAGTTTCCAGAATGGTAAAGCACCACCCTACTGACAATCTGGTGGTAGCTTTTTCTTTGAATCAGTTGTTCTGACCAAATCAAATGTGTGGGACCAGGATTTGGATAGTTCTGGCAGCAGGCATGAGTTCAACCTAGCTGCCACTCTCTGAGGTTGGAGCCAAGGAAACTCAAATGACTAGAAATTGCTCTCTGAGAAGTTTCCTGGCACTGCCGTTGCCGTGGGTCCCAAAGCCTGTCAGTCGGATCTTTCCCAAAGGGAAGGGAAAGTTCAGCACCTCCCAAGTCATCCAGACACCTCATACTTTATCGAGACTCTCACATGGTGTTTCATCAGTGTACCAGAAGCCTCCACCTAACTTGAAACAAATATCAGGGTGGGCAGTGAAGACAGAGCCAAGCCTTGGGTTTTTAGAAATGGTCCTACCATTTATTAGCATCAGGACTTGAGTGACTCCTTTTATATGCTTGGCCTCAGATTCCAGGATGCTCATGGCCAATGACCAGAGTGCCCACCTCCTAAAGTCAGGGTGACAGTGAAGGCATGGTGGTGACACTGTGGGAAGAACCCACCAGAGATGATTACTTGGGCCAGCTGTCATCAAACTCCCTCCACAGGAGAGCCTCTGTCACCCTGGTGCACTACAACACCAAGGCCTCTCTACTCTGTCCCCAGACAGCCTCACCAGGCATGTTGCCCTTGACAATCTGTTTACTTTAAGTCTAAAATAAGTATAGTTTCCAAAGAAGTTGTCCTGATTTTTTTTTTAATAGTGATAATCATTACTTTGATCATGAACCTCAGAGGTGACTGGACTCTGCTGGGGGTGGTTCTGTGTATTTTGTCATTTGGTGGTTGAGGTTGGGGTCCAGGAGAAGGCCCTTTACTCACAGCTCTAGTACCTGGCCTGGGGAGATCCACAGCTAGGGTCCGTCAGGTATCACTTTCTCTATGTGGTCCCACATGGTGGCTTCAGGGCAGCTGCTATGGTAGATCAAAGGTCATAGAGTGAGTGTCCCAAGAGAGACCAGCAAAAAGTGGCATGGCCTTTGCCTCCTCAGCCTTGAAAGTCACATAGCATCACTTTCCTTTTGCCTATTGAGGCAGCCTCAATGGCCCACTCAGTGTCTGGGGGAAGGGGACAGACTCTTCTACCTCATGATGAGTGACTGCAAAGAAGCCACACTGAGTCCCTTCCACCCCTGCTCTCTCCACCTGAAACACTATGCCTGGCTTTGTGGTCCATATCCTACCTCCTGCATAGAACCTTCTCCACGGTCCGGCCTGACCATGCCTCATGTTGTTACAGTACACACGGGTCTCAGAACTTATAAACACAGTTTACTCTGCTTCCTTTTCACATAACCCAACTATATGATCTTTTTAATATAAAAGCATCACAAAGATACAGAAAGCAAAACTTGGAGGAAATACTGGGATTAGAGGTAGTCATTTCCTCTTTTTTATATTCTCCAGAATATTTTGAAAGCACCACATAGCACATCTTGTATAATCCCCCCAAAATTTCCAGAAATTATTCTAGTGGGGAACTGATTATCATCAGCATCATAACCAAACCGCAACTGCCAAAAAAAATAACTGGTAAACATTTACTATGTGAATCCATAGAACTCAGCTGTTCAAATTCTTGTTCCCCCAAAGGAGCACGTTGTCTATACTTCCAAAATTCATTTTATATAAAGATGGAAGCACACACACACACACACACACACACACACACACACACACACCAGTCCTAAAATGAAGACGGACTCCCCACTTCTACATTGAAATTGGAGCAATCCTGGGCTTTTGCTCTGCAGTAGCAACTGTTAAAAGAGACAGTATCATCAAAGCTAGACGCCCTGTGGTTTCTCTCTAGATCCAGGTCCTGTCTTCGTCCTGTGATTTTTCCAGGCAGAAGCAATGAAGATTGGGGCTGCATCAGCTGGACTGAGAAGCTCTGGGTCCCGGCACAGCTGACAACTGATGGTGTCATGATTTTTGTGGAAAGCAGAAAATTAACAAATGCCCTTTCAAAGGCCACTGTGGGAGCTAATGTGCATGTGTGCATTTAGAAGGGGGAAACAGGGCACTTGATTTCCTGTCCAGATGTTGAGCAGTAGAATCGGGAGATATGGAGTTTAGGTCAAGCAAGTGTGAAACCCTGATGTATGTGCCCAAGCTGGGTCAGTGACTCTCATATTTGACTCTAAAGTTTTATCAGTTTGTTAAAAATGTGCATTACTGCTTCTACACCAGGAAGTTCTGGACTGGAGGACTGGGATTGGGCTCCTCACTGTATTGTACTCTGAGCCTTCTGGGTGATTCTTTGGGCACCACTCTCCTGCCTTCGGCATGTTAGGATGCACTCTCACAATCAAGCTAGTTTGCCAAACATGTTTCCCTGGGCATGGTGCTGGGTTAGTCACGCATTGTCCTCTATAAGCTTCTCTGAAAGCTTAGGAGACCATGTTCCTAACTCCATTTCATCCTGGAGAAAAGGGTGCTCAGAGCAGCAGGTGGATATGTGTGCGGTCAGTCACTGGAAAGTGGAGTTAGGATTTGAAGCCACAGCAGGAGAGTTAGACAACAGAGGCTCCTGTGTGTCTCCAGGATAATTCTTCACATGCTTCTGAAATTGGTCAATATGCCAAGTTGGGTCTTGACAACTAGATCTTTCCTCTTTCCATCTTTACCCCGTCTTAGAACAGTGCCCATGTAGGAAGCTCTCATAGGCCCACCCTTATCCCCTCACAGTTGGAACTCCTGAGGGACCTCTAAGAAGCACACCTCATCTCCTTTGAAAGAGTCAAAGGGTTAAGTTAGGGTTAAGGCTTTGACTGCTGGTTTCTAAAGGAGGCAAAAGTCCCCTCCTTGGCATAACAGGTTGGAACACCTTCCTTGAATTGTGAAGTATAGAGTCCTGGGGATGGTGCGGGAGTAGCAGTACTCAAATTCTCCCTCTCCACAATAGTGTAAAAATCCTCTATCTCTCTCAGATGAAATCTCAGAAATCAGGAGAATTGCTGAAGAAGAAAATGAATTCTCAGAGTGCTGGATTTCAGTGGGCATGTATATTGATTAACAATAATGTCCTTGTTCACTTGAAGATGTGGACGCCGGGGAGAGCATGGTTTTCATTGCTCTGCTTGCTAAAAGTGGCAGCTTCCCTCCATTCTTCTGCAGAGCTGAAAATGAATATGTTAATATTGTAACTGGGACACAGGGAAGGGGACATAGGCTTTGCTGGCGAATGAACAATTCTGCTATAAGGTTGATGCCAGTGGAATGGAACTCCCTTCCTGGGAGTTGGGCCCAGAATATCTATTTGTCAAATCAATTGGCCCAGTGAAGACAAGGGCCCCTCTGAGACTTCAGTTAATAAGAGAGGGCAACACTCTTTTCCAGGAGTGGGGTCATCTTGGAAGATGAAGGCCATGCTGTTAACGAGGGTCTGGCTGGCAGGACCACCTAGCCCTTCAGAGATCCAGAGGTCCCTGTTCTCATGTATGAAGCCTCCTTGCTATGCCAGCATGTGGTCTGCCTCCTCAGAAGTGCAAACATTCTGAACCTGAAGTCTCATTCTCTCTGATGTCGTAGCTGTATAAGTCACACATAATTTAAAGCAGCCCAGGGTAGACACAGACACACTCCTATCAAGCCAAGCAGAAGAGCATCAAATAACCTAGAATGGATGTGTCTGTCTGTGGACACTTGGGACATGGTGGACCGTAGAGGGGCAGATTTTGTAGGATGCTCGTTTGGCTTGGGAGAGGCAAGGATGTCAGGAAGGAAGGGCAAACCCTTTCAGAAATTTCACTTTCCTATTGCTTCCCTGGCTGAAAACTCTTCATTGCTTCCCATCAGCCATGGTACCCCACTAGGGATCATTTCTTGAGTCAACTCTAGGTAACTCTTTAGGAGGATGCCAAGGGCTTATTCAGCACCATGATCAATTAGCAATGTCTGCTCTGGGCATATGGAGGTGTGACAAACACAAGCCATTTATTTACAGTCTTCTAGAACACAAGAAGTTTCATTTGAGCCAAGGAGAACCTGCATTGTCAGAAAGAAAGAAGTGTGACGACTCCATGCAGCATCAGATCACTTGTCATCTTTCAATCTTCAGATGACAAACACATCCCATCATGGCCACAGAGCATGAAAGTTCACATCCATGGAAAGGACAATGCACTCATTCACCTTGTCTGTTCCAGCCTGGACTGCAGGAGCAGCAGCACAATTCTGACCTGTTCCAATCTCCCATCATTCTGTCCCAAAGGCAGACATGAAGTCCTTGGGATTCTAATGGGGCCAGCACTAGGAGTCAAATTTTTTAGAGACAGAATCCGAAATTCCCCAAAGGTCAGAATGAAAACTCTACATGAGAGTGAAATGCTATTGAGGCCATTTTCTGACTATGCAGGGTCACATCTCCTGTCACTATAGGTTTCAGTAGAGACAGCTGAGAGGTTCAAGTCTAAGTGGCTAGGTGACCTTTCTTTTCACTCTTCTGCCTGGGCCTGCCCTTGCCACGTGAGTGGTAAACACTTGAAAGTCTCTCTATAAATATGTGTCGCTATTATGAGTCACTTAAAAGCAAAACAAAAGAATAGACTTTAAAAAAAAATTCCAAGAGGTCTTGAGTGCCAAGGTTGGGGCTAGACCCTGAGGAGAGGGCCAGGGAGGCAGTTGCTCTGCTCTTAGTCTGGACCTGGGGTGCCTTATCTAGCATTGCTCCAGGAATGGACCTGACTGGGTTGGCAAGAGAATGAAGAAAAGAAAGACAGGCAGACACAGAGACAGAAAATGGGGATCATGGTGGAGGTGGTCAAAGCTCTCTGCTGGAGACACTACAGCCCTACAGAAGTGCAGCATGTTTATGAGATAGAGCTGAACAAGGATGCAGGGTTTATGGTATACAATTGGATCAAGAAGACAGGTTTAACTAATCTTGGTAGGAGCAGTCTCTGTAGAGAAGCAGTCTACAGGCTATAAATATCGAGGTGGGGCGGGCCAGGGGAGAAGCTGGTGGACATTTTCTGCACCCATTAACAGCATCTACACATGGATCAGAGGAGAGCTTTGCCATTTCCCTATGAGTCTCACCCTGGTGGCTAGAAGCTTTGACTTTTCCCAAAGGTCTGATGCCCTGCGCATGTCCGTATCGCATACATACTCAGGGATTCACTCACTCCGGGCTTCCTCTGCTCTCCACACCAGGGTGAGGTTCAAAAGCAGTCCTGAGCAAACAACCAGGCAGGATATCATGAGAGGGGATGCAGTCTAAGGTTACAGGAGCTCTGGAGGATGCTCATTTGTGTAGAGTCTCTGTGAGCTATAGGGGCCTCTTCTAAATCTGGGGGGATTCTGGGAGTAGGTATCCCAACCTTAGTTCTTCTAGTTAGTGACACCATTTCTCTCCATTACTCTAGGAATGAATTTCACAAGGACACTACCTGCAAAGGCTTGAAGCATTGTAACCAAGGGAACACATCAAGGCACCCTTCAGGGAATGTCTAGTTACAGAAGTCTGTATTCAAGGATATGCCATGGGAATCTATTGACCACCATCGTCCAATATGAAACCAGTGGAGCAGACTATGGGAGGGACCAGCTAGGAAGAATTGGTTCCAAGAATTATGTGTTAAACACCTGCTGTGTGCTGGACTTATTCACGTAAATCACCAGTTCCAGTTACCACATTTCCCACATTTCCCACATTACCACAAGATGACAATGTTTCTGTAGTCTATAAATATAAAAACTGAGTCCTAGAGGCAGAGATCAGCTTTCAGGGGATAATGGGTAAGTCACAGCCAGTAACAAAGGGGCCTGTCGATAGGCCCCAAACAGAAAAACCTCCTGCAATTGAGTCTTCAGAAAGTGGAACTGGTTATCACCACTAAGTGCACCTCCATGATTTTGAGTGCTGACTTTCTATCAGAGTTGGGTTTTTTTTTTCTTTTTTTTTAAAGCAACTTCACGCAATGAGCACAGTTCAGAGAAGAAGGGTATCATCTTCAAAAGCAGACATTCCAGATTGGAACCCAAGTTTTCTTATCCTTGATCAACCTTGATTAATTGAGGTAGTTCCTTTAACCATCGATTTCCTCATCAGAAAGTGGAGATAAAAATCTGTCACTGAGGGCTGGGGAGATGGATCAGTTGGTAAAGTGTCTGCTCATAAGCGTAAGATCCCATATGACAGCTGGGAGCAGTGGCTCATGCCTTTAATCCTAGTAAGTAAGGCAGAGACAGGAGTGTCTCTGGGTTTTCCTGGCCATCTGGTCTAGCGGAATCAGTGAGCTCCAGGTTTAGTGAGAGCTCCTGCTCTAATAAATGAGGTGGAGAGTGGTTGAGGAAGACACCTGATGTAGAGTTCTGGACTCCACATGCACTCCACCATGTATATGCATACCTGTACACACATGGACACACACACACACACACACACACACACACACACACACACGCTACACTACTCACATGCAGACATAAAATGTGACCGTGAAAGTTACATGAATGCATATACAAAATGCTTAGTGTGTGGCAAGTGCTTAGTAAGTGCAACTGTATTGATTATCCTAGGGATTAATAAATAAAGAGAACCAGAAAGGTCACTTGCTTAAGGTCATGTGATTGCCGAGCCCAAACAAAACTCTGACCAGTCTCTCTCATACTCACACCCATGAGCTTTCTCGCCAAGGGGCCCAGGATAACTGATTTTTCACAGCACCCACTCTGAGTCAGCAGGGAACACAGATTCCCAATGGTCAACCCTCTGATGGAAGGAGGCAAGTATGGCACATTAGGAGTATTTCCTCCCAAAGCAAATACTCAAAAATATCACATCCCAGAAGAAACTTCAGTCATCTAAAACACTCACAGACATGGAGTAATTCCAGAGCCTTCAGTGCCCACATTCAGAGCCAGTATGCCGTTTTTTCACATTTGAACTTATTAGAAGCATTAACCTCAGAGACTTGGAATCTTGTCAGTTCCATAAACATTGCTCCTTCTACTGTGGCCAGGCAGGATAATGTAAGGACATTTTCCTTGATGTCATTTTACTTTCCATTTAAGTCCTGGAAATAGTGTTGAATTTGAGCCATACCATACGTGGATCGCCACAGGGCTGCTGATTTTGAGGCTGTGCTGTGATATTGTGCCTGCACAGTGTAAATATTTGTCAAAGAAAGATTAACTAGTGAGGCAGTATATTCAGAATGACTGCATCTTTCATTAACTCATAAGGAAACAGACTGGAAAGACACAATTCACTAAATCGGTTTGTAAGCAGCCACTGAATTTCTAGTTAATTTTTTTACCATACATGAGTGCTTTTCACCAATGTATACATTCCCCCCTTTGCACCATAACCTTGCTTATTGCAGACTTATGTTTGTCCTTTAACAGCCTGAGAGTTGCTATGATTTTCCACATGCAGGTGAATTCAGAAACATTATATCTCATGCATTCGTTATCTGCACGTTGCTCAGAAATAATAAATGGCATTACTGGAAAAGTGATTAGGGAATCAACTCCCTGGAACCAGAGTATCTTAATGCAATGGCGCAGAGAGTAAATGAATAGCTCACTTACAGTTCCTGGCCATTTGCTTCAGGGTACTTTCCTAAAGAGGGGGGTTTTGCAAACCGCCCCCCATGTGTTCTCAAAGTTGGTGCAATATCATACCATGAGCTACCTCCAAAAATATAACCTTAACCAAAGTCCAATTTACAAATCACACCCAAAGGCTTGGTATTTGGCTTTATGATCATCTAAACCTACTTTGCAGAAGACCATGAATTGTGACGAATCAGATTATTATAGCCCTGCTCAGGACGCGGCTTGCTGAGGCTGAGGGAAACCTAGGGGCTGTGATGCTGGATGCAGGATTCACTGGACAACATACTTTGGGGAAAATAGCAAGCTTGCATGTGTCTATAGTGTCAGGCCCGAAGGTTAGATTCCCTGGCTGGAATTTGGGAGACCAGAGAAATCTCAGAAGATGTGGGGGCAGAACCCCCAAGCTGACGCAGAAGTGGTTACAAGGAGCCTCTCCTAGGAAGTCAGCAGGGAGGCTGGGTGAGGCTTCTTTTCTGGGTACACAGCCACATTTTGACAGATCAACATGACACTAGGACCCCAGGGTGCATCCAGTAAGAAAATGCATAGCCTTGCCCTGAGAGTTCCCGTTCCAGAACTTTCCCCGTGGGCAATCAAGACACTATTATCAAATTTAGCACCGTAACACACTTTCCACAGCATCACATGAACCATTCTCCACTGACATGGGGGGAAAATATTGAAAACTTGAGTTAGGCTTTTCACACAGATCAGGACAAAAACCCTACTGAAACTTGACATTTCTTTAGAAAGACTGCCACCGACAGAACTTTCCCCAGAAGTCCCATCAATCATGACCTTCATCAGCTACACTGATGAGAATCTGCTCTCTGCTGCTGGCAGCCACAAGCACACGGAATTTTAGGCGCTGAACTTGTTAAGAGGGAATTGGTAACTTTGATTCAGTTTCAACAAACACTCTTTGGATTCCTTAAATGCGGAGAGTGGAGGACCTCCCCCTGGGAAGTGATGAATCTGAACCCAGCATTACCAGTTCCCTGGTGTTGAGACCCGAGCCCCACAAGGCAGCTGTCTGCTGCTAAGCATAGCCCTGAGCCATTCCATCCTAAGCGCTGCATTTACCAGCCGCTCGAGACTGGCCCTCCAGGTTGGCGGCCAAGGTAATAGGCACTGGGCGGCCAAGGGGTCCTGTTGTGTAGTCCTGTCAGGTCTCCTGGCGGCCAGTGCTTGGCCAGGCCCCACTGCATTAGCAGATCCCGTTCCTGCTACCTGGGACTGGGACTGATCTCCTGTAGGGCGGACAGTGCTGTTCGCCTTCCCCGCTGGAACGATGCTCAGGGTGACGTTCCCGCAGTCTTACCTGGCCAGGGGAGTCCCATGCGCTCGCTTGGAGACTCAAACCCGCGAGCCCCCAGCTCCGGAAGCCCGCGGCTCAAGAGCTGCGGTGCTTACCCGGCGGCTCCAGGCACTCACTGTCCAGGTCCTGCTCGGCGGAGCAGCCCGACTGCGGCTGAGTCAGCGCCCGGTGGCAGCGCGGTGAGCCCCGGGCAGCCGCTAAGAGCGGCTGTGAGCAGAGCTGAGGCCACCCTGGCATTTTAAAGGCGAGGCTTGGACGCTGTTCAAGCGGAAACGCAGGGAGAAACTTCGGCCCCCAGTGCAGCGCCGCCGGCTCGGGGAGGGCGCACCGGCTCTGCAAAAGTCCCTCTGTAAGGCGGGAAAGCAAAAACCAGATCCCCTAAATCATGAAGCTTTCCTGCGAGGATCCCTCTGCCTTATGCTCAGTACCTACAAAGACATGCCCATTAAAGTTAGGGATGAGACTGGGAGGCCGGTTTGGAAAGTCTGCTGGATGCAATTAGGCAAGAGAAAGAAGAAGGAGGAGAAAGAAGGCAATGAAGTATAAATTACTGAGTGTGTCTTAGCGTATGCCATGGTTTTAAGCTGGGAACCAGGAGGAAAACAATTGCTGTTTGCAGGGATGTGATTGTGGTAGGAAAATCCAAAGTAAAGACAACAGTTACATAGTTCTCCCCAATGAACTGACAGGTCATGATATAAACACAACAAACTCACAGTGTTATTGTCAGTAATACGGATGATAAATACTCTTTTCACTAACAGAGCAATCATAAATATCTGGAGATGTAAACTCACTGCTACAGTAGTCTTGCTCAGGGCGCTGTTGAGGCCCATTAAGTGCAAGCTATTTCCTTCTGGTGAAAGAACAGAATCTACCTCTAGCTTTGGGTGGAGACCTAACATTCCAAGCTATCCAAAACGGGAGAGTTAATCCAGAGGCTGTGCCAGTCAGTTGTCTGGTAGAGTGACCACCACTTAGAAAGGCTAATTCACCTTAAGACATGCTAAAGAAACGGGAGGTATAACTATCCCTTTAATGAGATAGTATGCTTTTCCTCTCTAAAGAACATTCCCCTGGAGTTGCTCACAGAGAGTCAGAGATATGTGGCTCAGCTAAGGTCTGCTTTTCTGAGTTAGAACTCAGAAAATTTAATTTCCACCATTTTTTCTTTCTATCTCTTTCTATTTGAGACTGGACAAAGCTGGGGCATGCTTTAACCCCTTGCCATACGGCTGCTTGTCCACCATTTGGCCTCTTACAAATAGCATGGCGTTCTCTCTTCCCCTTCTCCATCTTCCTCCCCCAAAGCAGCTGTTGGTATTTATAGCCTACTTGCAGTAGGGTTTTTCTTTTAAACTCGAATGAAATTGTCCACAAGCTTTCTTCTAAATATTTTAAAAATTATTTCTATTAATGGTACTAAGAACCCTGAGAGAGGACCCAGATTTCCTTAGTAACACTATTAGGGAACATACACCATACTGGGAACACTTCTGTTTTTGATTGGAGGAACAGAGATTTGACTCTATTCGGACACAAGCCTTACTCTTGGACAAGAAAAAGAAACCCTGTCACCCAATCAGATCCTCTGTGTTTGCATTTCCAACATAATTATTGTCAAATTCCAAACAAAATTTTCTTTCTTTTTTTTTGTAAATTGACATGGTGACTTTAGGGCTTAGTTGGGTAAAGAGAACAATCAACAAAATGGGGACAAAGAAGAGGATGAGAAAGCAGTCCTGCAGGATATTACAGCCAAGTGATATGTGTATTACTGCCTCGGGAGTGCTTTATAGGCATTAGTGCATTTTATTCTTCACAACAATGGTCTATGAAGCAGATAGTGGCATTGCTGCCACTCACAGATAAGCAATGGAAGTAGCTATCCAAGGTCGCACAGGTAGAGAAGAGTCAGAGATTTGATGCCTGTGGAATCTACTCATTGGTGTCACTATAGAGGGACAGTGATTATAATGTTGTGGCACCGCCCAGGAGGACCACCCCTGGAGCAAGATCCACTGCTGTTGTTGGTTGTTTGACTTTTTTTACTCTTTCCTCTTTAAGGGGCTGCCACCCAGCTTCCAAATAAATCACACAGAGGCTTACTCTTTCTTATGAATACCTGGCCTTGCCTTGGTTTGTTTCTAGCCAGCTTTCCTTAACTTATTTCATCTCTCTTTTGCTTCTGGGCTTTTACCTTTCTCTATTTCTGTATATCATTCTCTACTTATGTATATATTTCTGTATATCTTACTCCGGGGCTTGCTTTATAGCTGGGTGGCTGGCCCCTTGAGTTCTTCTCTCAGTTTTCAATCTTCTTCTATTTATTCTCTCTGCCTGCCAGCCCTGCCCATCCTTTCTCTTACCTTGCTATTGGTTGTTCAGCTCTTTATTAGGCCAATCAAGTATTTTAGACAGGCAAAGTAACACATCTTCACAGAGTTAAACAAATGCAACATAAAAGAATGCAACACATCTTTGCATCATCAAACAAATGTTCCACAGCATAAACAAATGTAACAAATCTTAAAATAATATTTTACAATACACTGCCCCAAGTAGAAATGCAGGAAAAATTCAGGGTTGAAGGTGGTACTTCAGTGAGTGGAACAAGCCGACTTTTAAAGTGAATTATATTGGAATGACTGTAGTCATAATCAGGAGATGGAAATGTGCTTTCTGTGTAGTTCCCCAGACCAAAGTAGATTACAAATCACTCAAATGATGAATGTAAAAATCACAAAGCCAAGTAATGAATATGTAGGTATTTGTCATAAACTTGGGGTTCTGAAAGCCAGTCTAATACATCATAAACCCATAAAGGAAAATGCTGATAGATATGAGCATCAAAAATCCAAATGATCTTTATATAAAGAGACATAGTAAACAGAATTGAAAAATAAATAAACTGGAAAAATATTTACTATACATGAGACAAGGGGTTGTTAAATTTAATTTTAAAAGCAAACCTTTGGTTAATTTTGATTTTCAGACAGACCATAATTCATTTATTTTTATTTTATTTGCCACAAGATCTCACTAGTTGAGCCAGACTGGCTTGGAACTTGTTGGCTAGCTGAGGCTGTCCTTGAAATCATGATCCTCCTGTTTCAGCCTCCAGCTTGCTGGGATTACAGGCATGAGTCACCATGTCTGGGCCCATGAATTACTTCTTAGTGTGAATAGTTTCGTTCACTGTATATCCAAAAGTCAAAGTTAAGTGGTGGTCCTATATCTCCTCTGATAGCCCCAACAAGACAACATTTTAACATAATTTGCAAAGGTCTTATAATCATTAAACAAAGAGAGCATTAGCCTCCTCACCCCAAACAAGGAATAGAAGAGAGCTGGAAACCGGTTACAACAGAAAATCTCAAATAACAAGACGAAACAACCATTCTCTCTGCCGATGCAATAAATACAAATAGGAAAATGTGCTTTTTAGGTAAAGGAAAAATTTAAAGTACTGACAACATCCAGTGCTAATAAAGTGTTTGGAAAAATGAGCATACATTTATGAGAATGTAAATTAGTACAGTGTTTCTAGAAAGCAGTTCGTAAACAAATGCCAAATTGAGTACTCAATGTTCATAACACCAAACCAAGCAAATATATTTTCAGGCATTTTTCTAAGGAAATCATTGGCTTGACCTGGAGACATAGCTCAATGATTAAGAGCATTTGCTGCTCATGAAGAGGACCTGGTTCCCCTGGTTCTCAGCACCTATATGGTGGTTCATAACTGTCAACAGCTCCAGGTCCAAGGGAGCTGTTGCCCTTTCCTGGCCTCTGTGAGCCCTTCATGCACATGATACACATGCAGGCAAAACACTCATATTCCTAAAATATAAATGAATTAACTAAAACCACTGGATGAAACACATACCACAAATGTTCATTATTTTACAAAAAATAACTTATAATAGTGAAAAACTGAACACAATTTAAATGCCTAGATATAAGAACTAGTTAAAAGAATTAAATGATAGTGTATGTTGAAACTTTAAAGTCAGACAGTGTGATTTTAAGCACCTTCTGGGCATTTGCTCGTCAAAGCAAAATGAAGAATTCTTCGATGAGTAGGAAGATACGGCCAGCTCCTCCATTTTCCAGAAAACAGGACAGAGAGTTAAGCAGTACATTAGTTTAAAGTGTTGCTGTCACTGTCAACTCCAAGACTTCTCTCCCCACTCCTGTCTCTTCTGTCTATTTCCAGTGACTCTCTTTCATAATTCCACACTGACTTTTATTCCTCTCTAATTAATGAAAATGGCAGCCCCCCGAGCTTTGTGTAACAGTGTCAATCACCTTAAGGAATGAATTCTGTTGGATTCCACTTTAAAGATTTCTGTGTCAGGGCTTTACAAACCCAAGTTGAAGCGTATGCCCACTGGGTAGAGCACTGGTTAAGATAAGTTATATGTGCTGTATAACAAACACCCCTAATTCTTGGCATCTGGAGACAGTTATCCACCCACAACTCATGCTATACATCCATGAAGGGTTGGTTATGGATTGGCTTCATGTGAGTAACATCACTTGGGAATCCAGGATGGAAAAGCAGTTTCTATCTTCAATGCTTTGGTCTCACGAAAAAGACAGGAAAGGATATGCTCAACTATGGCCTGACTCATGAAGTTGTTACCAGAGCAAGTCACTTGGCCAAGCAAGGAAATTATCAGCTTCCTAGAACAGCATTACAGCTCCACATACCCAGGACACTGGGACCAAGGGTTTGGGCTTGTAATAGCCAATGACATTGACTACCACAACTATTGATGGAACAGACACTGTTATCAATTCTGACATGGCTACATTTAATAGAAGTGAAGGACTGGGGAGATGGCTTGGTTGTTGTGTAAGCATGAATTCCTGAGTTCAGATCCCTAGTAGTCACATAAAAAGCTGGGCATGGCTGTCTGCCCCTGTAATGCAGCACTGAGGAGGTGGAGATAGGAGGATTAATAGGGCTTGCTGGCCTGACAGTTTAGCTGAATCAACAAGCTTCAAATTCAGTGGGAAATGCTGTCTCAAAGATAGGGTGAAGAGCAGTAAAGGAAGACACTGATATCGACCTCTGGTATCTGTATGCACCTGCTCACACATATACATACACACATAGAGTGAGAGAAAGAGAAAGGAGAAGAAGGAAGGGGAAGAGGAGGAGGAAAAAATAATAACAGTAGGACACTGGGCAGACAATTGTATAAATTTCGATCATAGTGATTATGAACACAGGACTCGGGATGAAATATGGGACTTGGAGTCAGACAGTCCTGGGTTCTAATTCTTACTCTGTAACTCACTGGATGGATAAACAGTTGCCAAGGCATGGTATTTGCCATATTTTTCAGTCATGAAGCAAAAACGATTCTTTTAAGATTGCTGGAGAGATCAAATTTAGCACCAAATATAAGCCAGTAAGCAGTGTGGCAGGGGAGGCTCAGACCTCACTGGTAAACTTTACAAAAGGAAGTCTATTTTCTCTGTGTGTCCACTGCAAATAAATAGTAATTGCTTGCAAAGAGATGTACAGTATCCGGATAAGCTTTTTAATTAGGTAATTATTTTTGCTTGGCAAAAGCATGGTATAAAACATGTTTTGAAATATGTGTCCATAGAATGGCTGGGTCCGGCTGAATGGCATGTGCTTTATCTTACCTAGTTGTCAGAACTCAGTCTTTGGCTATAGCATTTCCTCTCATTCTCAAAGTTCAAAACAGATGTCATCTTTCACAGTTAGTGAGGTCTCAGTCTTGGCTCCAGTGGGTAACTAATCACTGTAGCTAGCCTCTGTGGGAGCCTACCTTCTTTGTGGCCGTGACTGAAAATATTAATTGGGATCAATGCCATCCTGGTGCAGACCTTGTCTCTTTGCTTTGCCCTCATCAGCACTTCAGCTTGTGCCTAGAAATACAGTCAAAGCTCAAAATCTGTGTCCGTGGGCTTCTCATATCTTTACAAATGTCAGATGCAACAAGGGACATGTGTACAGTGACCATGTCACAAAGTAGGCATGATCTTTTAGCTTCCTGATCCCTACCTCCTTTTGAAGGGGTTTGTTATTGTAGCATAACCTAGCTTATCCTAACTAATATTCTGGATAGTGAGTCTTTTTTCTGTTTGTGATGTGAGTTTCACAGGAGCTGGTTGGGGAAAATCAATGCCTGCAGGAATGTGCCACCATGCCCAGTTTATGTGGTGCTGTGGATCAAAGTCATAGTTTCCTGAATGCTAGGCAAGCACTCTACCAACAAAGCTAAACTCCAGCTTCTCGGGAATCTTACTGGTTGTTTTAAATTATTGGCAGCTCAAAATCAGTTTTCACCCTACTTGAATTCAGTGTAGTCGTGGGGGAGGGTTTACTCTATACAAACTGTCAATGCTTCAGATGAAGAATCCTTTGCTGCCACTCCAGGCTAGGTGTTAGTGTTTTCAGGCATAGTCACTGTGGAAGGAGGCAGGGATTTCAGCTCTGCCATGGGGTTTGGCTACTGTTTTCTAGGTTTCTTCCAGGTCTCAGTGTCCTGACTTCCTGGCCCTACAGAAAGGCAGCTGGGTGCTTGTGCTTCTGACCCACCACAGCCTGTAGCCACAAGGGGAGAATTATTCAGAGAAACCACTCTGCCATATGGAATGCAGCTCAGGAAGACATTGCCTTCCTGCCTCCAGACCTGGAGTCCTTTTCAGTGTTCTCTCTCTTACTCTGTGTTTCCTGCCTTTGTCTATAAATACATTTGAAGGTAATCAGTCTTCCAAGCAGCAAAAACATCCCCCTTTAGTGCCCAAGTCAGAACACACCACTGCTTGGCACAGAGGTCAGCAGTGGCTTTCATCCCATTTGGTGTAGAGCATCCTAAAAGATCACCAGATCCTTCTCCAACCTCTTCTCTGATGTCCCTCTCTCATTCCTGCTTCTCCAGCCCTGATAGCTGGTAAGCAATTCCCCTGGACTCCAGTTTGTTCTACTCTCTGCTGCTTCTACCCAGACTGCTCTTCCTCCAGAGATCCACAAAGCCTGCTCCCTTCATCACTCAAATGTCATATGACACTCATGATGGTTCTCTTCTACAGGGTCATTCTCTTCCACTTGTCTCCATCTCACGTGCCTTGCTTCACAGCACTTTCCTGCTCTGCTGTCAAGCGACATACTTGCTGATTCACTCCGGTTCTGTCTACCCATTAGCAGGTGTGCTTACGAGGCAGACATACTAGTTCGATTGTGTATCATTAGTGGTGGTCGGAGTTGAGAGCAGGAATGTCCAGATGCCTAACACAGCCGTTTCCCAAGGATGGGTGAGGCTCCCACTCCAGGGAAAGCTGAGCTTTGAATTTCCATCCTGTTTGTCCACGTTGGAGCACAGATCAGCTGCAATGGCCCCATAGAGGCAGGATGAGACATCCACCTCAGAAAAGACCTCTTTTCCCAGCTCGGAAACGGCTTGGTAACCACATATTGGATAATCCTCTGTCCATGCATTGCTTTGGGCCAGTCACCTGCTGGCTTGGTATCAATTTTTGCACTCTACTGGGGTCCAGACAGTTCTAAGCTTCCTGTTAGTGACGACTTTCCTTTCCTCTATCCCTGGATGGGAGACAGAGAGGAGGAGGCCGCTTTTGAGGGAAGCTTTGGCAAATCCCCAGCTGTTGGCTGTTGATTCGCTCAAGGTGCTGTTTATGCCTCTGTTCTGGGCTCCCTGCCTCTGCCGATGACACAGCATGGCCACTGTGGGGTCAGCTCCTCCTCCTGCCCATTCCATGGACTTCAGGGCCACAGCTTCCCGGCTGATTCATGCTCTCACTCTCAGGAGGCTAGACAGCAGAGAGAAGCAGACATTGGTGACAGCCCATCCTTCCTCTTTGCACTTTGGGAGAGCTGATGGATGATGCAGCCTGAAAAGGAGACAGTCAAGGGAAAGAGATGACTGCTGCCCGCTGGACTAGCCTCATGTGTGCAGTGCTCACTCCTACGCATCCTGGGCACTTCAGCTACCAGCTTACAGGAGGGTAGAGTGGGTGGCAACTTGCATCCGTTTCCAGAGGAGGAAAGAGAGGCAGAGTTATGCTTAACTAAAGTCTCAGGACTTGAGTTTCAAGTCCCAGAAGTAGTGTTCTAGTCATCTGAGTCCTTGTTTGTCAGTGTCTGCCACATCCTCCTGGTACTCCATCACCTATGGAAACTGAGACTATTACTGTGTGGTTAAGCAGCGTACTCACGGGGCTAATGCCTCCTTAGGTTCTGTCAAGCCAAGGACTCAGAATATTTAGCTGGCAAGGACATAACCACTTTTGAGTCCTAAGAGCCAATAGTGCAGAGGAGGAGAAAGACCCACCAGGAGGGGCTACATTGTGGTAAACATCAGCCTAGGAACTCTTTCCCTCACACTTAGAAAGGGCATTCCATGCTGCTGTGGGCTGCTGCCTGTTTCAAGTCTCCTGGCTGCACTATGGGGAGAAGGAACAGAGTGTGAGGAAGAGGGTATGGTGTGAGAAGCACCCTGTTCGTTCACCAGCCCTTTGTTACCTTTCCAAGAAGACGGGCTCTTCGTGGTCCATACATCTTGGACTCCATCTCAGGGTGTGCAAAGAGGGGAGCTGAAGAGTCGAGAGGGGAATGAATTATTCTGCCTGGAAAAAAGACGTAGATGTAGTCAGAGGAAAATAGCAGGGAGAGGACAGGGAAGCAGAGGCAGAGCACAAGCTTGTTGGAGATGACTCAGAGCTGAGCTCGGAAGATGTCAGAGTTCAAACTGGATTAGAGCAAGGAGAACTCGGGAGAGAGTTGAGACAGTGGAGTTTCAGGCAAAAGGAGGGGAGGAGAGAAAGACCGGATAAGATGTGGGCAAGTTTTCAGGGAATCCGTACGTTTTCAGGCGTGCCATAAAGTGTCCCCTCCTCCCGCAGAGACAATCTTTACTAAAGGTCTACCTTGCTATGAAAACTTTGTGGGTCTACTCTGGGGAGGGTCTCACTGTGCAAGCGAGTAGAGGTCATTAGGGGAAAAGGGCAGGAGCGGAGCCCCTGGGGCTGTGAAATGTCAAAAGTGAAAACGTGGTAATTGTGAATTCTAAATCTGACTGTGCTACTTGCCTATAAAGAGAGCATTGTCTCTATACTCTTCCCTCAGAATCTCTTGTCTATATATTAGGATAAAATGATGTCTTCATTTTAGGGATGGTTGTGAGAGTTAAACTGTTAAAAAAAATCAGCTCCTTTTACTCTATTCAGATGGAAATGAACAGACAATAAGCCGCCTACAGTGTTGGCAGCCTATGGGCTGGGCTTCTAACCCACAGGCTTTTACTGCTGGGCCTTGAGAATGAGAGACTTACGCTTCTAGGCTTTCAAAGCCAGAGATTTATAGCTCGAGGTACTTAAGTCAGAGGCTTACTGCTTTAAGCTTTGAACACCAATGGTCCAGCACTCAGCAGTTAGTGTAAGAGTTCCTAGCTGCCGGTGTCGAGGCTCTCAGCTCTTAGCCACAGGCAGATGTCTGAAACCCTTCCACTGGCTGGCGTCTGCAGTTCTTCCACTTGGATCTTCGTAGTCTTTCCTAGTCTTACCTCTCCTCCCACTGATGCCTGCTCAGCACCTTTACAGTCCTTCATCATCTCTGCAGCCATCTCCTCTCAGCTGAAGGAGCCAAAGGCTGTAGCCCCAGGCATCCTCAGGGCCTTACAACACTGGAAATCATTTTCTCATAGTCATCTACCTGCTGTCGTCTGAGATGGAAGCCCCAGGGACTTGCTTGTTCTTTGTGTGAGCAGCTTAGTTTGTTCTACCTGTGATGAAGACAAAAAGTCGGCTGTAAATATACAGAGACCGTGTGAGAGCAGCTTTACTAGAGATTGGTGTAACAGCACAGCGGGGTCAGCGAGGAGGAAGAAAGCCTGGATTGACTCAAAGAGACTAATAAACAGTCTGCTTCTATGGCCCCCCAAAAGGATGGGGTAGACTCATGCACAACATTCTTTGTTACCAACCACAAACTTCACATGTGCACACAACTTTCTTTATGCCAACCACAGGCTTGCTTCTGAGTTACGGGGAGAAGGGCTTCCCAGTGCTTAAGTGAGAATAGCCATGAAACATGTGTGGGCACCCAGTTCCACTATAGGCAAGGTTATCTCGAGGTCAGCAAGGTTTTTTTGTGGCTAAGGTATAGTCTCCAGAAGCCAGTGTGAGCTATGTGGAGCACTTGTGATTAGTGAAAGTCCTCCTATGGCAAAGGCCATGGCTTTAATAGCAGCCACAGTCACTCTAATCTTTGCAACAGGAGCAGAGTTGTTTCAGAGTGTCCATGAAGTGTTCAGAAGTATTCAGAGTGGCCAGCATATCAGGTTGACAATCTGGGCAATCATCAAAGTTTGGATGACAGCTCTCATGTTCAAGGGATCCAAGCACAAGGAGAGGGTCTAACAGCTGTCAGTCATGCAACTAAGTGCCTTACTCCTTACAGCTTCAATTATTCAAAGAAAAAAAATTCAGTAATATTTACAACAAAGATTTAATATTTTATTCAGGAAATTTTGTCCAACAATACTGACCTCTCTCAGCCTAATATCTTGAGGCACGGCTGGGTCAGAAACAGATGATACATGGTCAGCACTTGATACTATGCCCTTGATATAGTGAACACAGGACAACCTAGGAACTGAAGTGATTTTCATTTGTTAGGATGATGCTGATGGAGAACATGAAGTGGTGTGAAAAAGGTACTTGGCCTTTGATGTAGTGTAAAACATAAAGAGAAACATTGAACTCTGTGGAGTTATTTATACAGAAATATGGACCGGAGAGAAAATGATTGAAAATGAAAGCATTTGTTAGAGTGATGGAATTGTAGAGGGATCCTCTAACATCCTCATCTCTTAGACAAACTGCGTATTTAACCAGGACCTTTTTTTTATAACCTCTCATGTTTTGTGCATGTGTGTGTATGTGGAAGTGGGGGGGGTGAACATGAATACTGCAGGGGTGGAGGTCACGCCAAGGAACAGCTTGCAGCAGTCCATTCTCTTCTTCTACCATGCTGGTCCCAGAAACTGGGATCAGGTTGTCAGGCTTGGTGGCGAGTGCCTTGATCCAGATGGGGCCTAGATGGCATATTTTTCTGCAATAAGTACAAAGGAAGAACTAGGCAGTCTCGAGTTTCTGGGAGTGTCTATCTCTGAGGCACCTGAGGTGATTTCCTAGTGCTGGGCAACTGCCAGTTCTCCTCTCCTCAGCACAAAGGGAGATTGCACTTGATGTCTCTGGTTAATGGATTTTAATCGTGTCTCTCCCAGGCTCTCTAGCATTTAATTGCCAGTGCAGAGCCTTCTTGGCTCCTTCTTCTCCTGCAAAGTGACATGGCCATGGATCCAAGAGTGTAGACACCATAGACCTGGATCTTCCAAGGACAGAGCTCCCTGCTGGCCTCTGCTGGTTGTGCAAGACTTGAGCAAGAAGTACAATTTTTTTTATTAATTAAATTTATTCATTTATTTTACATCCCAACCACAGTTTCCCCTCCCTCCTATCCTCCCACTCCCTCCCTCCACCTCCCCTTCACAGGTCCCAATCCACTCCTCCTCTGTTTCTATTCAGAAATGGGCAGGCCTCCCATGGGTATCAACAAAACATGACATATCAAGTTTCAGTAGGACTAAGCTCCTCCCCTTGTATTAAGGCAAGGCAATCCAGTATGAGGATCAGATTCCCAACAAAAGTGTTAGGGACAGTTCCTGTTCCCTCTGCTAGGAGTCCCACAAGGAAACCAAGCTACATAACTGTCATTCATAGAAGGCCTAGGTTGGTCCCATGCCGGCTCCCTGACTGTCAGTCCAGACTCTGTGAGCACCTATGAGCCCAGGTTAGTTGTTTCTGTGGGTTCCCTTGTGATATCTTTGACTTCTCTGGCTCATACAATCCTTCCTCCCTCTCTTCAACAGGATTTCAAGAGCTTGGCCCAATGCTTGGCTGTGGGTCTGCATCTGTTTCCATCAGTTACTAAATGAAGGCTGTATGCTGACAATTGGGGTAGTTGCCAATCTATGAGTATAGCAGAATATCATTAGGCATCATTATATTGACTTTTTTTTTCTCTAGTTGTGTTTGGTTCTATCCTAGGTCTTTGGGCCATCCAGCCTCTGGGTCCTGGCACTCTAGGCAGTGTCAGGGATGGGCTCACTCTCATGGGATGGGTCTGAGGTTGTACAAGTCATTGATTGGCCACTCCCACAATCCCCTCCACCAACCCTCACACCACCCAAAGGCAGGACAGACTGTAAGTCAAAGGTTGTGTGGCTGAGCCTGAGTTCCAATCTCTCCACTGGAAGTCTTGCCTGGTCACAGGAGATGGCCAGTTCAGGCTACGAATCCACCTTTGCTAGAAGTCTTAGCTGGGGTCATCCTTGTAGATTCCTGGGAGTTTCCCTTGCACCAGGTTTCTACTTAACCCTGAAATCATATTGATATCCAAAGGGTCTGTACAAGTTTGCACTCCTACCAGCAGTGGAGGTGTGTTCCTCTTGTTCTACATCTTCTCCAGAATAAGCTGCCATTTGTAGTTTTGATCTTAGCCGTTCTGACAGGTGTAAGATGGAATCTCAGAGTCATTTTGATTTGTGTCTCCTAGATGGCTAAGAGTGTTGAACATTTCTTTAAGTATATCTCGGCCATTTGAGATTCTTCTGTTGAGAATTCTCTGTTTAGATTTGTACCTCATTTTTTAATTGGATTATTTCATTTGTTGATGTCTAGTTCCTTGAATTCTTTACATACTTTGGAGATCAGCCCTTTGTCAGATGTGGGATTGGTGAAGATCTTTTCCCCTTCTGTAGACTGCCATTTTGTCTTATTAATAGTGTCCTTTGCCTTACAAAAGCTTTTCAGTTTCATGAGGTCCCATTTATCAATTGTCAATCTTAGTGTTTGTGCTACTGGAAGTTGTCTGTTGTGCCAATGCATTCAAGGCTATTTCCCACTTTCTCATCTCTCAACTGGATTTGTGTTGAGGTCTTTAATACACTTGGACATTAGTTTTGTGCATGGTGATAGATATGGACCAATTTGCATTCTTCTACATGTCGACATCCAGTTAGTTATGCCAGCACCATTCATTGAAGATGCTTTCCTTTTTTTCTATTGTATATTTTTGGCTTCATTGTCAAAAAATCAGGTGTCCAGAAGTGTGTGGATTTACATCAGGGTCTTAGATTCAATTCCACTCGTCCACCTGTCTGTTTTTATGCTAGTACCATGCTGTTTTTATTACTATAGCTCTGTAGTAGTACTTGAAATCAAGGATGGTGATACTCTTAGAAGTTCTTTTATTGTACAGGATTGTTTTAGCTATCCTAAGTTTTTGTTTTTCCACATGGAGTTGAGTATTGTTCTTTCAAGGTCTATAAAGAATTGTGTTGGGATTTTAATGATGATTGTGTTAAATCTGTGGATTGCTTTTGGTAAGGTGGCCATTTTTACTATGCTAATCCTGCTGATCCATGAGCAGGGAGATCTTTCCATCTTCAGGTATCTTCTTCAATTTCTTTCTTCAAAGACTTGAAGTTCTTGTCGGGTCTTGCACTTGCTTGCTTAGAGTTACATCAAGATATTTTATATTATTTGTGGCTATTGTAAAGGGTATATGTTCCCTGATCTTTCTCAGCCCATATGTTATTTGTATATAAGAGAGCTACTGTTGTTGTTTTTTTTCTTTTTTAGTTAATCTTGTATCCCACAACATCACTGAAGGTGTTTATCAGCTTTAGGAGTTCCCTGATAGAATTTTTGGGGTTACTTATGTATACTATATTATCTGCAAATATCAATACTTTGACTTCTTTATTTTCAATTCATATCCCCTTGATCTTTTGTTGTCTTATTGCTCTAGCTAGAACTTTGAGTGCTATATTGAATAGATATGGAGAGAGTGAATAACCTTGTCTTGTTCTTGATTATAGTGGAATTTTTTGAGCCTCTCTCCATTTAATTTGATATTGGTTTTTGGTTTGCTGTATATTGCTTTTATTATGTTTAGGTATGTTCATTGTATCCCTGATCTCTCCAACACCACAAGATACCACATACCAAAATTAAATCAAGACCAGATAAATAATTTAAATAGGTCTATAACCCCTAAGGAAATAGAAGCAGTCACTAAAAACAGACAAACAAACAAACAAACAAACAAAAAGCCCAGGGCCAGATGGTCTCAGCACAGAATTCTACCAGACTTTCAAAGAAAAGCTAATACCAATACTCCTCAAATTATTCCACAAAATAGAAACAAAAGGAACATTGTCAAATTCTTTTTATGAGGCCACGGTCACCCTAATACCCAAACCACACAAAAACTCAACAAAAAAGGAGAATTACAAACTAGTTTCCCTCATGAACATTGATGCAAAAATATTCAATAAAAATACCCACAACTGAATCCAAGAACACATCAAAAAGATCATCCACCATGATCAAGTAGGCTTTATCCCAGAGAGGCAGGGATGGTTCAACATACAAAATCTGTCAATGTAATACACCATATAAACAAACTGAAGAAACCACCCCCCACACACATGATCATCTCATTAGATGCTGAAAAAGCCTTTGACAAAATCCAACACCCCCTCATGATAAAAGAAGTACATTTTACAGCCGGCAGCTACCGAAGAAGCACATTTAAATTCTGCTTGCTACAGCTATGTGCATTGCACCTTCCACAGATGGACACACATGCCTGAGTCTGACTGTGTCTTACAAGAAGCAGACGAAAGTCAGATCAGTGATAGCTGACTCAAAGCTTGGTCCTCCTTCGTTCCCAGCACTGTCGCTTCACCTGGTGCTCCTCCAAATTCTCCCAGACTAAAGAAGGGTTGAACCTCATTTATCATCTTCAGTGAAATGACTAAAGACACTGCCCCATTCAATGCATAGGATAAAAATGGGTATGATATGAAAAAGCAAGGGAGTCATTCAAGATCAGACATGGAGGAGAGTAGATGGTGTCTATCCTTGCCCAGAGTTTGGACATCATGGTGGATGGTGAGGAAGTCAGGATCCTCCTAGAATTTGGAATTTGGAAAAAAATATATATATATTTGCTTTTGGTCCTGAGGTTGGTACAGCTACTGCTTGGCTTCCACTGTGTACCACCCCACCTGTCATCTGAGCACCCCATACCCTCATCCCTCACTAGCCAGCCTGGGCAAAGAACACAGTCCCTTTCTGAGTGTGAGAAGCTTTATATTAAAGAGGGGTGTGAACAATCAGTTAGTACTAACTAAGGATCTCTCTTAAAACAGGAAGTACTTTCTGTGGTTTCTATTGCTGTTGATATCTAGCTTTATTTTATTGTGGTCAGATAAAATTCAAGGAATTATTTCAACTTTCCTGTATATATTGAGACATACTTTTTACCCCAATATGTAGTGCTGTGGAATAATCCTTCTGTACACTGTGAATATATATTGCTCTCATTGGTTAATAAAGAACTGACTGGCTGATAGCTGGGCAGGAAGTAAAGGCGGGACAGGCAAACTGAGAATGCTGGGAGAAAGAAGGGAGGAGCCAGAGAAGATGCCAGCAGAAGCAGAGGAAGCAGGATGTGTAGAAAATGAGGTAACAAGCCATGAGCCACATGGCAAAGCATAGATAAGAAATATGGGTTAATTTAAATGTAAGAGTCAGCTAGTAACAAGCCTGAGCTATCGGTCAAGCATTTATAATTAGTATTAAGCCTCAGTGTGGTTACTTGGGAGCAGCTTGAGGAACAAAAACTTCTACCTACAACGTAGTCTATTTTAGTGCAAGTTCTATGGGATTCTGAGAAGAGTGTGTGCTCTGTAGTGTTTAGATGGAATATTCTGTAGGTGTCTATAGGTCTGTTTGATCTATGATGTCATTTAGCATTATTTGTCTCTGTTCATTTTGTGTATAGACATTCTGTCCATTGGTGCAAGTGAGATGCCAAAGTCACCTACTTTTAATGTGTTGGGACTAATCTGTGGCTTTATCTCTAGCCGCATTTACTTTATGAAGTTGATATACCTGAGTTTCGTGCATATGTGTTTAGCATTGTAATGTCCTCTTGGTTGATTGTTCCCTTGATCAGTCTGAAGTGACCTTCTTTATCTCTTCTAACTCGTTTCCATTTGAAGCCCATTTTGTTTCCTATTTTGTCATGCTTGTTTCCTGGTTCCACTAGTTTGGAATGTGTTGGTCTACCATTTCACCCTCAGGTAGTTTTTAATCTTTGGTGGTGAGGCATGTTTTTTGTAGGGAGAAAAATGGTGGACCCTGTCTTAAAATCCAGCCTGGTACTCTGTGCCTTTGACTCAGGGAGATGGATCATTAGTGTTCAGTTATTAGGGAAAGTTATGTATTGATTCTTGTCATTTTGTTGGATCTTATGGTATTTTCTTAGTTATCCTTTCTTTAGTCGTTGACCTAACAGCTTATTTTGTTTTTTTGTCATTTCTTTTTTGTTTTTTAAATCAAGTCATGCTTTATTTTCTTGATGGGATGCCGTTCTGTATGCTGTGAATACGTGTTGCTCTGATTGGTTGATAAATAAAGCTGGTTGGCCAATGGTGAGGCAGAATAAGGTTAGGTGGGACATTCTAACTAGAGAGAGAGGAAGGAGAAAGCAGAGCAGAGGAGATGCTGCTAGCCATCACCAGGAGAAGCAAGATATAAAAGTACCCGTAAGCCACGAGCCACATGGCAAAGTACAGATTTATAGAAATGAGTTAGTTTAAAATATAAGAGCTAGCTTGTGGTAAGCCTATCATGGCCATAGTTTAAAAATAATATAAGCCTCAGTGTGTTTATTTGAGTCTGAATGGCTGCGGGACCAGAGAAAATTTACAGCTACATTTTCTCATTTTTCTTAAAAAAAGATTTATCTATTTATTATGTATGCCTGCACACCAGAAGAGGGCACAAGGTCAGATTTCATTACAGATGGTTGTGAACCACCATGTGATTGCTAGGAATTAAACTCAGGACCTCTAGAAGAGTAGCCAGTGCTCTTAACCACTAAGCCATCTTTCCAGCCCTTTCTGTCACCTCTTATATACATGTGTCCTTTTCTTCAGTCTGAAGGTTTCCTTCTGGTATCTTTTGTCAGGCTGGCTTGGTGGTCAGAAATTCCTTTGACCTACTTTTATTGTGGAGAGTTTTTCTTTTTCTTTCTATTGTGACAGATAGTTTTGCTGAGTATGGTAGTCTGGACTGGTATCTGTGGTCTTTCAGAACTTCTACATTCATCCAGGCCCCACTTGCTTATAAATTTCCATTGAAAAATCAGCTGCTACTATTATAGGCTTGCTTTTATATGTTATTTGGTCTTTCTCGCAGCTTTCAAACCATTTCTTTGTTCCATACATTAACTATTTTGACAATTGTATAACACAAGGAACTTATTTCCTGGTCTTGTCTATGTAGTCACAACTGATAAGATCAAGAAAACAAATGACATCAAATGCTGACATGGATATGGGGCAAGGGAAGCACTTCTTCACTGTTGGTGGGCATGAAAACTGGTCTAGCCACTATGGAAATCAATGTGTAGGATCCTCAAAAAGCTACAAATGTATCTACCACAATACCCAGTGATACTACTCCTGAGAATGTACTTGAGAGATACCTGCTTATCCATATTCATTGCTGCTCTAGGCACAACAGCCAGGAAGTGGAAACAGTCTACATGTTCATCAACTGGTAAATAGTGAAAACGTGGTATGTGTGCACAATGGGATTTTATTCACCTGTAAAGAAAAATGATACTATGAAGTTTGCAAGCAAATGTATGAAGCTGGAAATAATCATTCTGAGTGAGATAACCCAGACACAGAAAAATAAATGCTTTATACTCTCTCTCATATGTGAATCCCAACTTTTAATCTTTTAATATGTGTGTTTAAAACTGAAGTACCTGTAGAAGTCAAAAGACTAGAAAGGGGCCATGTGGGGAAGATTTTCAAGGCAAGAGTATAGTAAAATGCAGATAGATGAAGGAGGAAAGGGGAATAATGGAACAGGAAGGGTTAAATGGGGT
>LZPO01098009.1:22568-37254 GCA_001675575.1 Neotoma lepida
TGCTCTTCTAATCTTTCCATATTCTCTTCTGGGTGGATACCTGAACCTTGGGAGAAGGGATTTGATAAAAAACATTCCATTAAGCATTAAGTACTTCTCACTCTCTGCACATTGTCCAGTTATGGGTCTCTGCGTAAATTACCAGCTACTTCAAGAAGAAGCTTATCTGATGTGGGTTGAGTTAGACACTGATCTATTGGTATAGCAGTATGTCATTAGGAGTCATTTTGTTGCTTTAGCAGAATAATAGTAATAGGTTTTCCCCTGGGTCCATGATCTGCATGGTCTCAGGATCTTAGCCACTTTAGCAGTNTCAGGTATGAGTTCCATCTCATGGAGTGGGCCTTAAATTCAATCAAAAAGTGGTTGATCACTCCTGTAACATTTGTGCCACTATTGCACAAGTGTGTCTTACAGGTGACTGTTGTAGATTGCAGGGTTTGTAGCTGGGTGACATTGATGATTGCTTTTCTCTTCTAGTAGCATGTAGAATACGTTCCAGTACCATGGACATTAGTCAGTAGGACTGAAGTTAGGCACCAGCTCAACTTCTCTGTGTTCAATGACATAAGTAAGTGCTGTTCTTAGTAATAGTTCCCACCAGCAGGTTGTGGAGAATAGCCAATAGCCTTGGCTATAGCCTGTGATGTTTGAGGGTTTCTAACTAATAACTCAACAAGGTGTAACTCATTCCTAGCACTGGAGTCTTTACTTGGTGGCATAAAATGTCCAGTTGAGACATCCTTCACTATTGTTTGGTTTCACTGTTGTTTGGTGACTCCATTTAGATTCCATATATATATATGGAATATATATATATTAGGAAGCTTCTACAGTAGTAGGTTTCCATATGATTTTTCAAATGGCCTTTAGTGTTAGTTGTCCCTCCCCATATTCCATCCATTACTCTTTCCCACGCCTTGGGAGAGCCACTTCTCCCACCTAGTTCCATACTAGGTACCTAACCTCTGTGCTTATTTGGATTGTATCAAACATTAAAAGCTAACATCCATGTGTAAGAGAAAACATGCAGTATTTGTCTTTTGAAGTTACCTCACTTAGGATGATTTTTTTTTCTAGCTCTATCCATTTACCTGTGAACTCCACAATTTGATTTTTCTTAACAGCTGAATAATATCCCATTCTATAAATAAATGTACCACATTTTCATTCTCTGTTCATCAGTTGGTGGACATCTAGGCTGTTTCCAGTTCTTGCTATTATGACTAGAGCAGCAATGAGCTTGGATGAGCAAGTATCTCCATAGTGGGATGTAGAGTCCTTTAGGTATATGTTCAAGAGTGGTATAGATGGATCTTGAGATGTATCTATTCCCAACTTCCTGATGAACCACCACATTGATTTCCATAGTGGCTATATAGCATTTCCACCAGCAATGAATAAGTCTTCCCCTTATGTATTCTCACCAACATATGCTGTCATTTGGTTTTTTGATCTTGGCTGTTCTGACTGGGATAAGATGAAATCTCAAGGTAATTTTGATTTGCATTGTCCTGATGGCTAAGGATGTTGAACATTTCTTTGTTTCTCAGCCATTTGTGTTCCATCTTTTGGGAACTCTGCTTAGTTCCGTACCCCATTTTTGGATTGAGTTGTTTGTTTTCTTGATTTTCAGGGTTTTTTTAGTTCTTTATATGTTTTAGATCCTCACCTTCTCTCAGATGTACAATTAGTAAGGCTCTTTTCCCATGCTGCAGACTGCCGCTTTGTCTGAATAATGGTGTTCTTTGGCAAACAGAAGCTTTTCAGCTTCATGAGGTCCCATTTATTAATTGTTGGTCTTATTTGCTTGTGCTATCACTGTCCTATTCAGGAAGTATACTCCTCTGCTGATGAGTTCAAGACTATTCCCCACTTTCTCTTCTCTTCAGATTCAGAGTATTGGGTCTTATATTGAGGCCCTTGATCTATTTGGAGTTGATTTTTGTGCAGGATGATAAATATGAATTTATTTGCATCATTCTATATGCAGCCATCCAGTTTGACCAGCACCACATGCCCCAAAGTCTCAGGTCCAGGCTGAATGAATGCCTGGCCCAACTCAGCCATCANTTGCCAAAATGACCATCTCCCCTACTGTGTACATTCTAACAGGAGGCCTGAGGAACTTCTGGGCAGTCACATATTTGGAAGAACTAGACACCTCTACCAAATATTTATCAGCTTAAACTAAGGGCTGTGCTCCCAGAGATCCCAGNTTGCATGAAGGTTTTAACCTCATTTCTCTAAGAACAAGTTTTTGGAAACAAGTCTTTTATTGTTTTCTTTAGGTAAAAGCAAATCAAGTAGAACTACAAAGCCAAAAATGGGAAATTAGTCATCTGAATTTCAAAACAGAGGGAGTGAAACATGTTAGTCTTCTGGTAGGATTGTAGGCCTGTGTGCATATGTGCACACTAGTGTGTTGTGGGTGTGTAGATGGCTAGTTATGTAGGTGAGTGACAGATAAGTGTGGAGTGAGAAGAAGCAACCATCAAGAAAGTTCTTTGGAGAGANCTGCATTTTGAGAAGTTCATTCCCTGACTTAGAGGAGAAGAGTTACTAAAGCACGGTGGATCCAGGAAGAGTGTACTGAGTCAGGTACAAAAGGAAACGAAAGCTCCAAGAAATACTCACTCCATTCTCCGTTGCAACCACCATAGTTTATTAAAGTGGGAATGTCAGGTGCCACTAAAATGGAAACTTTCTACTTCTGAAATAGTATTTTCCAGAGCTTGTTCTTAGTTTGTGATTTTCTGAGTATCACAAGAAATCTGTGCTGTTGAAAAATTAAGACGTATTTTAAAACAATCTGTTTTGCAATGCTCCATCATCATAGATACTCAGGATCCTTCTAAAACTTTTTTGTTTTTTTTCTCTTTTTTTTTTCTTTATTTATTCTACATCGCACCTTCTGTTTCTCCTCTCTGTCCTTCCCCTCAAGCCCCCTCTAAATCCAACCCCCAATCCACACCTCCTCCATCTCTGTTCAGGAAAGGGCAGGTCTCCTGTGAGCATCANCAAAACTTGATATATCAAGTTGCAGTAAGACTAAACACTGCCCCCTCCAATGTATTAAGGCTGGGCAGAGCAACCCAGTATGGGGAGTAGGGTCCCAAAAGCCAGCAAAAGAGTCAGGGACAGCCCCTGCTCACACTGTTAGGAATCCCACAAGAGGAGAGGGCCAAGCTATACAACTGTAACGTATATGCAGAGTACCTGGTTATCAGTTCAGTCTCTGTGAGCCCCTATGAGCCCAGGTTAGTTGATTCTGTAGGTTTTCTTGTGCTGTCCTTGACCCCTCTGTCTCCTACAATCCTTTCTCCCTCTCTTCTGCAGGATTCCCCAAGTTCTACCTAATGTTTGACTGTGGGTTTGCATCTGTTTCCATCAGTTGCTGGATAAAGCCTCTCTGATGACAATTGGGCTAGGCACTAAACTATGAACATAGCAGAATATCATTAGGCATCATTACATTGATTTTTTTTCTCCAGTCATGTTTAGTTCTGTACTAGGTCGCTGGGTTATCCAGCCTGTGGGTCTTGATGCTCCAGGCAGTGTCAGGGGTGGGCTTACTCTCCTGGCATGGGTTTTAGGCTGTTTGTTGGCCACTCCCCCAATCTCTAGGCCACCCTTACCCTAGCACATCTAATAGGCAGGACAGATTGTAGGTCAAAGGTTATGTGACTGGTTGGTGTCCCNCCCCCTCCACTGGAAGTCTTGCCTGGTCACAGGAGATGGCAAGTTCAGGCTACATAACTGCTATTGCTAGAGTCTTAGCTGGGGTCATCCTTGTAGATTCCTGGGAGATTTTCTTGTGCCAGGTTTTTACCTGACCCCAAAATGTCTCCCTTTCCAGTAGTCTCTTTTAGTACTCTCCTCCCCCATCCCCCACAACCTGATNGCTCATGTTACCATCCCCATCCGCCCATAGTCTACTCATGAAATCTCTATTTCCGCTTTCCAGGGAGATCTGAGTGTCCCCGCCCTCCTGAGCCTTCCTTGTTACCTAGTCTTGCTGGGTCTGTGGATTGAAGCATAGTTATCCTTTATTTTACAGCTAATATTCATTTATGAATAAGTGCATATTATATATGTCTTTCTGGGTCTGGGTTACCTTACTCAGTCTGGTTTCTTCTAGTTCCATCCACTTGCCTGCAAATGTCATAATATCATTGTTTTTAACAGCTGAGTAGTACTCCATTGTGTAAATGTACCACATTTTCTGTATCCATTCCTCAGCTGAGGGACATCTAGATTGTTTCTAGGTTCTGGCTGTTACAAATAAAGCTGCTATGAACATAGTTTTAGCCAGTGCCCTTGTGGTATGACTGAGCATCATTGAGTATACTAAAACTATTTTAAGTGTGGATCCTTAGCCTCTATATAGAAGAGAAGTACAAACTGAACTGGAAGTCTAGGAGCCTATTTACCCATGTAGTGGCAGGGTTATATAGACACCTAAAGACCTTTGTCTGTGTTGCTTAGGTCCTTAGTGAGCAGTACTGGGATAGAACTGGAAGGGCAAGAGCTTCCTCAGGGCCTTGATGGTAAAGGGGGAGAGACCCTTCTCCTGTGATATCATTCTGACCCCTGGGACAGGACAGCAACACCATGATTGGGATGACGGGAGAGCCTCCATGCTAATGAGCTCCGAGCGTGGCGTTGAGAAACCCCAGGGACAGTAAGGGAGAGAGATGCCTGCTGATGCAGACTGAGTTGGGAGGAAATGGACATGACAGTCACTGGCTGGCACTCTGGGGGACCCTGGCCATCCTGAGAAGCTGAGGATGGTGCACTGGTTTGCCCCTGGGGGCTGTCCACTAACTGTGCTTCTTGAAGACAGTCAAAGGCAAGCCCTTTCTCAAAGGAGTTTGGACACTGAATGACAGAGCTGCCACTCTGTCTGTAATTAATTGTGACATATTTTGCTTATCAAATGCAGTGCATGTAATCAGCATGTCAGTGTCCAAAAATAAGAGATATTCTGTGCTTTGCAAACGGTTTTGGAAGTTTTCATCATTTTGGAATATTTCTCGATTCTTTTTTTAAAAGTATTTTCAAAGGAAATTCAAGTTTTAAAAAGCATAAATAATGTAGAAAGACCCAAATGTTTCCTTTTTACCACTGAGAACTCGAGTGTGTGCCCTCAGAAAACCTTTGCTTTCTTGTATTTTATCTTGCATGTATGTAATGTATTAATATTCAAAAGGGAGAATAATGGAAATAATGGTGTGCTCCTTGCTTTGTGTATATTCAGCACAGGAAAGCTCAGCGCAGTGGCATCCTGCTCCTGCCCCAGTCCTCATGTTACGTTGTAATTACCTAAACATTTTGTTTCACATGCTTATTATANTTTCGTTTTCTGTTTGACTTAATTTTTATTTACACAGGCATGGAGTTCCACAGCAATCGTTTAGAGTTGTGCATGACTGGGTTCTTCTCTCAACGCTGAGTCCCCCTGACGCATTTATATTTGCTAGTTGACAGCCACCTGAGATCTCCAGCCTAATCATGACACTTTAATTGGCTGCCATCTGCTTCCTGAGTTCCTTTGGCTGGAAGCCATCCCTCTGACTTCACTCTTCACTGACGGGGGCTTCGTTTGATGGCTCCTCGTGGTGCCTTCCTTGGTTCCATCTGATCAGCGGCTGCCACCAGCATTTTGAAGTAAAGTCTTACTGAGGTGGCTCCCTAGCCACCTTCCCTTATTTAACAAGAAGTCACTTGGCTAATGCATGATATCATAGTGTTTGTTGATAATCACGTATGCTGCCTTGGTTATAAATGGTGAAGTGACGGTTTCTTTCAGAAAGGGTCCCTGTGGCCCACAGCTGTTCTAACTTATGATGTCCAGATGACCAGAAGCTGGAGAAAGCCCCTACCCCTCTAGCTGTGACAAACCAGGGGTCTCATTTTGATAGCAAGCATTGAATCCCTAAAGGAAACCTGGGCGGCTGCTCTGAGAAAGGTCAGTGGAGTGATGGAGGGCCCCTGTTGGCCCCTGCTTGAAGGAACATAACATTTGCATGAGTAGAGGAAAGTAGGATAAAATCGTAACATTCTGCTGGGACAAANTAAAGGTGGAGCTGCCTTAATAAGTGAGGGTCTTCGAGGGCATTTATCTGAAGCCAGAACTTTTCTGTGTATGTTTTTCTGGACATATTACTTTGTTTATTTAGATATTTAGTTTATTTAGATATTTTGCCTTAAAATTCCAGATTCTAGTGTTCATTTCTCATNCGTTTTGATTCAAGAAAGTTAAAGAGCATGGCTTATTGGACCAAGCTGAGTCAGACACAAGATCTTGCCTCACTGTTTAGCTTTAGCTGAGTTTAGCCATGAAAACGAAGGCCCCAGATTGTCAGAGCATGTGATTTGACTTTTTAAGGAGAAACTGTGTGTTACCCACATAGAAATGGATTCTGTGGCACTGAGTTCTTGAGGCCAAAGCAGTGACTTTATGCACTTCTGGATTTGGGCTGGGGAATTAGGGCTTCCATAACAAACAGAGTGAGAAGAAAATCACCTAGGCTTCCCCATCAAGAATGGCTTTGTCAGCCCAGAGGAGCATGGATATGTTTTAATCTGACCCATGAGACTAGCTCTTGACTCCTGAGTATACCTGAGACATGCTTTATCTCCGCCCTCGAAGAGTCTTTTGTCCTTCCACTTGTCTTAACAGTAGAATATTTATGTGCCACATTGTTATACTAAAAAGGAGAAACAATAGAAAAATAAAATTCATAGCAATAGCAAATAATAAAATGAAGTGCTATAAGCCCTGGAAATGGGGCTGGATAAAGAGCAGACTTATAGCACCACAGTGATGAGTAAGTGTTTGAAGCAACCATTTATGGATTTCCTGAGACCAACATCAAACTAGCCCTGTCCCACATGCACAGAGGCAGCAAATGTGGTTCATTTGTTGCCTTTGTCCTCACCCAAGGCTATTCTTACAATGCCCTCAACTTAGGCACTTGGGTATACAAATTACTCTCTTGGTGGGTCACACCATACATTTCATCTCCTGATTTAAANGCCATTTTACTGTGNTCATGGGTGGTGTATCTATAAATTTAGCAAGATAGTGATGTAACTTGCAGAGAGTTGTTACAGAAATTTGACCATTAAAACTAAGTCTACCAAGCCATGCAGTAATTGCAAATCCCTATCAAGCCTAAAACACATTGAGAACCCAGCAGATTTGCCACCCTCTTTTCCCCAATACTGACAATGGTAATTTCTCAGGCACTTGTAAATCTATAGGAAGTAATATAGGGTGCAGCCACACTGAGGGTCAAGAAAGAAGCCTTTGCTATTGGGGTCTCACAGATGGTTGCATAAGCCCTTTCAAATTAGCATATTACTGACCCAATGATAGCTTCTTCTGAGATGTGCTTTATACTCCAGTCTTCCCATCTGGCATGGATATGCTGCTTAAGGACCACATAAAAAAATCTTCATGAAAATACGCCAAGCATATGCCTGGTAGCCGATTTATAGATCAAATAGTCCCTGTGGTTTTCTGCACCCCACTTCCCAACTAAGAAGTCGAGTAAACAGCTGAAATTTGTGCAGTTGTCTCATTCAGCAAGGGTTTTGTCTAGGTCACAAAAGATTTATACCAGTAACTTCAGAGTTTTCAAAGTCAGTTCTCATTTCATTGCTGGTAGAGCTCTGCTCAAAATTATTAAGATTTCAGACTAAAGAAGGACACTCACTGACAATGTGGGGGGACCATGAACCTGCCACTGCTAGGAGATGGGAGGACCCAAATGACTGAGGTAACAGAAGACAGGAGGCCTGAAGAACAGGTGTTTAATCATCCTGCACCTTCAAACCCTCACAGACATTTTCAGCCAGCTCCTGGGCCAAAGCAGCCAGTATATTCCTGTGTTATATATATTGATATACTTCTCAAGAGCTAATAAAGCTCTCATAATAATCTCACAGATCATTTTATTTCATTTTTTACTTTATTGTATTATAGGAAATTAAATTGGTTTGAAGGAACCCTTCATATGAAGTTGAAGTAACAAAGTTGAGGTATAGAGGGAAAAATAGCTGAATTTCAATCAAAGTACATTGAGAATCTATAGAAAGATTTCCCTTGGCATTAAAATGGTGTGTGTGGGTGCATGTGCACATGTGTATGGATGCATGGAGAGAGTGGTGTGTGTGTGTGTGTGTGTGTGTGTGTGTGTGTGTGTGTGGTATTATTACTTTGTTGTTCTTATCCTTACCCAATACTCTTGCAATTACTCTTGTAACATACTCTGTGTGTGTTTCTGTGTATTTTCTCCCCATCCTATTGTGCATATAGGAATTCCTAACAGAAAGGCTCATAGACATCAGACAGAGGCTTGATTGCTATGCAAAACTCTCCTTAGCAAATCTACTTTTCATCAAAACCAGACTGTTACAGTGAGAGTGATTGAAAATGAGCCCTTCTGTGAACATTTGAACATCTGTAAAATAATATACAGGAGCCCAATTATCAATCTGAAAAATATCTGAGAAAATGCTACTGCCTTTACAGTTGAGGCTTAGCCAAGGTAAGGCAAAGTCATCTATAGACACAGCTGCTCTGTATAATCCTCCTTCAGTTCAGGAAAAGATTTGCCTATGGCACACAGACTCCAGTGGGTGCCAGTAAATAACTTAGTAAATCAGAAAATACTGCTTTTCTAGACTTGTATTCGTTTTTTCTTTTCTTTTTTTCTTTTCAGAAGTATCTCTTCCACATATTGTTCTTATTAAGGAAAATTCTGGGAACCATGTGGCTCTTCTAGAGTCAATTTATGTTTCCAATTAATTTTCAAAAAGTATTACATTTACAGCCTAATGTTGGCCAGCACTTTTCAAAAATCCATGGCAAAAATCATTTTATTTTCACTGAATGCAATCTTCATAAAATTTCTATATTCTGGCTTACAGTAAGGTGTAACGTTCCAAGAAAATATCCAAGATCTGTGTTTCCCAGGGTTTGCATGGACTGTGACATTCTCCTGCTGGATTGTTGTCATGTTTATCACAGATCTTTTCCCTCGGCCTGCTTTGGGTAGGATGCATTCTCTGGCCTACAGTGGATATATGTGGCTTTACAATGAGGAGACATTTTTCTGTGAGAAGACAGCCTTAGATCTGAAGTGTAAGGCTGCAGGCTTCTAGAGGTTGAGCCTTGTATGAACNATGATTACAATGTGTCTCCCACGGGTTTGCATTTTTTCATTTGCTGTATAGAACATTCTTTTATATTTTTAGTTTCCNGTCTTTCACTACATTGTTAAGATTTAATGATGTCAAATAAATTTAATTTTTCATNGATAACTTTTAATGATTCATGTGGTATTTTAATGTATTATATCTCCTTTACTGTTATACTCCCACATTTGATTTTCTCCGAAATAAAAATTAACTTTTTATTCATTAACTTCTAAGATGTAGTCCCTCTTTAACTTTTTTTTAATCTACATATAATGATTCTAGTATAAAATGTGCCATTGTTACATTGGTACTAGAAGAATATTCTTTTAACTTGGCAGGTACTTACTGTTTGGTAGCCTCAAATGTCTCTATAATGTGCTGCTGGGCTGGGCGTCATAAATGACATACAAATGCTAGCTTATAAGGGGACACTCCCAGCCTCACTCTCCAATCTGACCCTAAACTCAAAGTCAGGCTTCCGTGTCAAATTATTGCTAAAACCCACTTTTAAGTGCCTAGCATGAAATAATTCAAATTTTTGTTTTTATTGGAAAATACATACATGTCTTTTAGTTTGACATGTGTTATATCATAGTTTTTGTTATGAAAGCAATTTAGACTTCATTATTATTATAGATAAATCATTAAAAAATTAAAATCCCTAACATTCCAACTTCTTAGAAAAAAAATCTCTTTGTATTTTGCAGTATATTTCTCCTGTATTGTTATTACTATATATGTCCACATGTTTGTGTGTATGCACNCCTGTGTGTGTGCAGGAGTGCANGTGTACATATACATGCACACTTATGGTGATCAGAAGACAGCCTCAGATGTCGTTCTCTATTCCTTCTTCACCTTTACTGATTTATCAATTGATTGACTGATTTTTTTTTTATTGAATTTAGACAGGGCCTCTTATAAAACCTGCCAGATATCTCCAAAGTATCTGTGTCCATCTGTGTGATGGTTCCATTTCTGAATATCTTACCAGCATCTAGCATCATCAGGGGTTTCGAATTTGTTTTGTTTTTTTAACATTCTTTTTGGTGTATCTAGTGATATCTCATTATTGTTTTAGTATGTGTTTCCATAGTAACTGATGATGCTGAGTCTCTTTTCACATATTTATTTGCACTGGCACATGTTTTAAACTAACATGTATATTCAAGTCTTATTTCCTTTTTTGGTTGTTCTCTTATTACTGAATTTTGAGAATTATTTGTAATTTGTTTTGAGAATTATTTCTAANTTGTGGATACCAATACTTTATCTGGCATTGTTTTTCAAATATTTTCTTTCAGTCTGTGTTTGTCATTTTGTTCTTTCAATTCTCTTTACCAGTCAGAAGTTTTAAACTTCAATGATAGCACTATTTATTATTTTTAGACAGAATATGAATTTCGTGTCATATCTAAAATATCTTTGCCTAACGTAAAGGCTCAAAAACTTTCTCTTGTAGTTTCTTCTTTAAAATTTAGTTTTAACTTTTATACCCAAATCTATTTCCCATTTAGTTAATTTTCATGCAATATATCAATTAAGATTAATTTCTTTTTGCTTACTTACTTCCAATCATACCAGCACCATTCCTTGCAAAACTTATTATTTCTCCATTGACCTGCCCTTATATACCTATCACCATCATATATGTGCACATATATTTCACCCCAGTATATTCCAAAATTATAAGTTGTAAAGATCTATCATAGTGCTGAAGTTTTCCAAGTACAGCTACCAAATTCCATTTAGACTATGTTGTTGTTTATGGATTAATGAAGTCAGAGTGAGTACATTTCATTGTTGAAGAGTAGGTCTCTAAAGTGGAGCACAGGCACAAGATATTCCAAAGGGGCCTGAAAGAACATCTTAGGGGGTCTTTCTGTCCTCTGATTACTTCTACATTAGGGCAGTTGAGTAGGTTATGGTACTCTCCAGGGTTGGACAGACTGAGAAGAATAAAGTTAATGCAACACAATATGTGCACTCTTGGGTTTAAATACTTTTGGTAGGATTTTTCCAAAGATGAAAATTGGTGTTAAATTTTTCCAGATTCTTCCTAATAGGGAAAGTGTGAAATTACAGAATGATTTTTCCTTGAAAACACACACACACACACACACACACACACACACACACACACACACCACATCAGAAGGAAAACTTTATAGCTCAGAAATGTTTGATATTTAAGCTGAAAATAATTGGTTTTTTTTGTTACTAAGAACTTTCCTTTCTTCTTGTATTAGAACAAAGTATTAAAAACTGCTGCCTTTATAAAAGAATCTCAAAGTAAGTGCACACCATGTGTAGCACACAGTTACCAGTGGAGCAGTTCAGGAAATAACCTACCTTCTTACCTGTATTTCCCTTACTATCTGCCAACTTACTAGACACTGACTCTACCTAACCCTGGAGACATTTTATAAGTAACTCAATCATAGGAGAATTGAGANAAAAATCTTTTCCCCAAACTTGAAAAGAGCCATGCAGGCACTTTCCCCTTTATAGTAACTCATAAAATGCCTGACCAGGAAAAGAGGAGGAGGAGTGGGGGGAGCTTTCTTCCTTCTGCCTTTCATCCCTTCCTCTCTCTCCTTCACTCCCTTCTNTTCTCTACCCGTGGTCAAGTATTACAGAGGTAGAGACTAATAGAAACTCACAGGAGGGAAATGATGGCAGTCCTTCTTTGTTAGGCAGAGAACATCTACCATCTAGACATAAATAATATTATGGTATGATTCACAAAGAATTATGCTATAAAACCTATCTTTACTGGGGTGTACTTTTAAAAATCAATAACACATAATAGTTTTGTCTGATTTGCCAAAAATGTTAGTACATAAAAAATTTAAGCATTTCTCTCATACATTTTTCTAAAAATTTTAATACTTGCCAGGTATGGTGGCACACACCTTTAATCCCAGTACTAGGGAGGCAGAGGTGACTCTTCATGAGTTTGAGGCTAGCCTGATATACACAGTGAATTCCAGGACAACCTTGTTTTTTAAAAAGTACATTAATACTTGCTATTACTAATCTGACCCAGAAAGAAGAAAATAATGAAATTTGTATTAACATAAAAATGTACTCCTCTCTCTTTCTCTGTCTCTCTCTCTCTCTCTCAGTGTGTGTGTGTGTGAGAGTGTGTGTGTTTGTAAATTGTTGCTACTCATCTGCAAATCACCACCAGACTTTCAGGAAAGGAATTTGACTTGTCACAGTGACAAATGGTAAGATATATGAAATTATAGACAATGGGGCTAGGGGGACCTCTTTAATCACCCTGTCTGTGCCTGTCAGGAAAGCAAGGACACTGCCCAGGGCACTTCAGAGCCAAACCGTTTTCCCAGCCCTTCCTCCCAGTTTTCTGAGACAGAAAACTTACTGTGTACCCCAGACTGTCCTCACCTTTTCAATTGCTGAGGTTACAAGTACATGCTACCATGCTGAGCTCAGGACCAGCTCTTTCTGGTAAATAGCTTCTGAGATTGCTTCATGTAGTAGTGAAGATGCTGCATGTGTGGGACTGGGTAAGCCAGAAGGTAACAGTGAGCAAGGCAGAAGGGGCCCAGAGGTTGGGAAGATGTGAGCAGCTTGAGTGGATGCATGTTTGAGTTTCCAGCATGCCGGGGAAACAAGCCTGTGGCCCTTCTGNGTTGGACACAGGTCCTCCTCTTAAAACATCTGTTCAGCAGTGTAGAATCCATCAGATTTTTAGGTTGACGGTTAATTCACTGCTGTTTCTAACAGTAGAACATGCTCGACTCACTTGACCAGACAGAACAGCTTCACACTTTTACTAGTAGGAAAAACCTGGAAGACTTGGAATCTGTCATTCTCCATTTCTTGCTTGTACTTGCCTGCTCTAGACATCTGAAAGTGATGGAGTATTTCAGGCATCCAGAGGTTCTGGCTCCCACTGTGATTGGCAGAGGTGGAGGTACCTTCATGTAGCCTTGTGATGACAAACTAGCGAGCTTTGTAGTGTTCTCACTATCCTTTTATTTGGATCAAAGATGAACAGAAATGGGTCCTGATGGCTTGAGTCCCCTTTCAGTTCAACGCTGAAAAACTGGCCTGGTGCTTTTCATCGTGCTATAGAAGGTCAGGTCTGGAAACCTAGTGTTCTAAGTTCATGCTAAGCTGTCTGCTTATCCAACAAACATTCACTGATGTTGTCTGCACATAGGTGTTGTGCTAGCTCCCGCCCTAGTAGAGCTTCACTTGTCTCTAGCTCTGAGCAACTCTTCCTTTACGTTTTGAAAAAAAGCCCTTATGCTGGCATGCTCTGATCCTGAAAGCTGGAAGGTGCCTTTTATCTCAAAGCAAACCTGGGGACAAACAAACCGTGTGGGNTGGGGGGATCTGCAATAGTTTTAATGGAAGGAATTTTTTTTCTCCTAATAATGTAAGCTTACTTGGGAAGGAAAATGTTACGGAATTTTCCCGTGTAGGGTCATCATCTGAGATGAATGAGGCATGGTTCTTGTGTTTAAGGAGCNCACAGTGTGGTAGTTTTCCTGCATGAATTGAGTGGCTTTTTATTTCATTTTTGATCTGATTTATTAGCATTTCTAATGGAAATACTTTGCTCTTGAATAATGAGTGCCATCTTCATGGACTATACTGAGAAGACATGGAGGTAAAAGTCACTGTGTGTTGGCAGTGAGAAGTTGTACTTTAACTGACAGGCTGACCATTGGGAAAGAGCTGTCTGCCTGTTGTGAGCTCCTTCCTCTAAGCTGTGCTCACTAGACACTCCACAGCACAGAGCATGTTCACTTCTTTGATGTGCTCTTGGTTTGGAAGTATCTATGCTATTTGGTATCAATTAAAGTAAAAATGTTTTTGTGGACTAACAGAAATGTTTGCTTTAGTGTTGATTTTCTCATTTTGTTATAAAATGGATGTCCCCATCTGTGCTTCATCCACACTTGGAAATAAAGATATTTTTAAGTGCACAAATATGATTTGAGAATTTGGCCAACTTAGTGTGGTATTTATATGAGCAAGTAGAGTTTTCCACTTACGAGGTGACCACCCAGAAGGGCTCCTCCACCTTCCCTTCCTTTTTTCACTCATTCCGTTCCTTTTATTCCTGTAATAATAGAAGCTTCCTGAAGAGCCACACNGTAGGGCTGGGGAGGAGCTCACAGGTTGGATTAATTGCATGTGCCACGTTCACTGTGACCNAATAAGATGCAGTGGAACCTGTGGGCCACATGAAATAGGATTACAGAGTCTAAGCTGATATTCTTGAGGGTGGGGGATATAACTTAGGAGCCTCGAGTATTGCCAACTTGCCAAGGGCTTCCTTCCAACTGCCTCTGCCTTACAGTTATCGAGACCAAAGAGTGGTTATTGAGGTGAGGACAGTCAGAGTTAAAATAACAATAAACCTCTCACAGTAATGCTATCCTACGGTCACTCACAGTAATGCTATCCTATGGTCTCTCACAGTAATGCTATCCTA
>LZPO01098010.1:0-21617 GCA_001675575.1 Neotoma lepida
TTTGACTGGCTTATGTATTTCCATACTTTTGTAAGGTAATCTCATACTAACCTGTTTTGAATAGTGTCTTATTACTTCAGATTGCAGTTCAGATGTTGTACGGAACTGGTAGTTGAGTTCAAAAAAGGCAAGCCTGAAAGAACATATTAACAAATATATTTATATATACATATACATATACATATGTATACATGGAGGGTAGGAATTTTTAAAGAAATATTAATGGCTAGTGTTATTTTCTTTAGAATTTTCTTCTGCAGACTCTCCCAATAAATTTATTCAATGTAATTCTTGGCACACTCTAGTGAAAGAAATTCCCTAATAACCTGATAAAATCTTTAACTCATATCCTATGGAAAAAAATCACTGAAGACCAAGACAAAGGCCTCAGTCATGGACCTGTAGTACAATTTCCCAACTTTGCCCTATAAAGGCCCCAAAAGAAAATGTTTTGACAAGCTGAGGTGAATGAAGGGACCACCTGGGAATGGCCAGATTTCAGTCGCTGCAGGTCTTCCTTCCAGGACTATAGCAGAGGCAGAGCAACTGATTCACTAACTTGAGAGCTCTTTTTGCTGACCATGAGAACAGGAAGATCCATTTCATTATATTCTGATGCCATCAGACCTGTGTTCTTATGTTTGACTGTTTCCTAATTAGATTCAGAGCTGCCTCTGATTCTCATGCTGTTCTGACTAAGCAGGCAAGCTAAGCCATGTTACTTGGGGAGATCATTCTTTTCTAAAGTAGTCTCTATACAGACATGTTGACTTAATGGTCAGATACTCCATTAGTTTCCATTATAACTCACATTCAAATATAAATAGCTTTTGAGATGAGCTCTCACCATGCTGTATGTGCTCATCTTCAACTCCTGAACTCCAGTCTTATTTCTACCTTAGCCTCTCAAATCCAGGACTACATATGTGTCCAACAATGTCTAGTCTAAAATTAAATGCTTGACTACAATACATTTAAGTTGATCCCTTCATTGTCCATTTTATTGTGTTCTGTCTAGTTACGTACTCATTGAAGAGCCTTCATCTTATGTGCCTGAAAGCCCTATCTTTTTTAAACACCACATCTTAAGCATCTACTTCTTTTGAGGAATCTTTATTCAGCCCAGAGTTTCTAAAGTACATAAAACCAAATATCCTACAACTCTTTTTCTTATGGAAGTTACTTAAAAATTATTCTTAACTAAGTCATTAAGGGCAGATAAAATACTTGTTTTTTTTGTTTTGTTTTTTTGTTTTTTTATTATAACCCACTTAAAGAAAGAAACAACAATGTGCCCAAAATTTTCAATATACCTTTCACATTTGCAAAATTTTTAGGTAAGTATAAATAGACCATTCATCAGTTTATAGATGTAAGTATTAAACATACTTAAAAACCACATCTTGTACATCTGTAAGGGTGGCACCAATACTCTTCAGCAAAAGATTTAAAGAATGAACAGGAATTAGTCCTCCACGTTGTCCTGAATCTTTAGCTTCTTCTCTACCAGGGCTCAATGAAACACTCAAATGCAACTGCAGAGATAAAGAAATACACTGAAGCACTTTCCCCATACTGGCAACTTTAACTTTCACAAAACAGTTTAATACTGAGTTCATTTAACCATAAATAAGATCTCAAAGTTACCTGAATTATGCCAAAACTCAATAACTAAAGAGTTTACATCAAAATTCAACTGACTCCTACATGTCTCCAGGCTTGCAGTGACAAGTACATGCATACATATTAAAACCAAAATCAAAACTTAGATTTGGGCTGGTGAGATGGCTCAGAAAGTAAAATTACTTGCTACATAAGCCTGACAAACTGAGTTCAAACCCAGAACCCATAGTGGAAGGAGAGAAGGTTATCCTCTAACCTATCCACCATGACAAAAGCAGGCCTACAATCACATTTATACAGTGTGTATGCAGGTGCGCGCGCACACACATGTGGGAGTCAGAAGATATTAACTCCTGTGACTTTTTCTTTTTGTTGTTGTTGTTTTTTGAGACAGGGTTTCTCTGTGTAGCTTTGGCTGTCCTGGAACTCACTCTGTAGACCAGGCTGGCCTTGAACTCACAGAGATCTGACTGCCTCTGTCTCCCTGAGTGCTGTGATTAAAGGCATGTGCCATTATTGCCCAGCTACTCCTGTGATTTTTAATTATGAATTAATTTATAACTAAAATATCCATTATATATGAAACTTTGAAAATTATCACAATTTATGAAAAAAATAAAGTCAAGTAACAAAAGGTCAAGATATATAGGCCCAGGTTGTAGGTGATTTCAATATTATTTCTAAATGGTAAAATACATATATTTAAAAATGTAAAGGATCAATTCCTCTGTTAATTATATCTGTAACTGTAAAACTATACATTTACTATGTTGTTATAGGAGATAATTTAAATGCTAATTCCCTTAAGGAGATCAAATCAATTTGTAATTACTTAGTTTATAAAACAAAAATTATGTATTTCCTTACCTTGATAGGAGATATATGAAAATATTCAAAGAGATTGATTTGGGATTGATCTACTGATGAAACGGTTTCATACTCTTGTTCAAATGTTTCTACATCCTTATGAAAATATTCAACCTATACAAGGAATATAAACACCGAAAGGACTTTGTTTATTTAAGAAATTTAAAGCCAATGCCTCACAGATTGAAAAAAACTAACACTCAAAGTCAGCAATATCCTTAATTCGAAGTTACTATCTCAGAAGTAACTTATATTGTTACTGCTAGAAAGTCTGCCACAAACCACATGATAAACATACCTTTTAAGTTTCTATTAAATGGTACCCAGCTTTTCTTCACGTGATATAGATCCTATTTAAAAAGAGCACCAATACACTCCAGCAACATATTTTTGTGGATATTTGCTTCTGTAAACACAGTTCTATAGCAGTCTGTAGCACTTTGGTACCTGTCTTGCTGCAATTTAGAGGCCAGCAAAATAAATGTAAAAAGGAGAAGGCAGCCAGGTGGTGTGGCGCAAGCCTTTAATCCTGGCACTTGGGAGGTAGGAGGATCTCAGTGAGTTCAAGGCCAGTTTGGTCTACAAATCAAGTTCCAGGACAGCCAGGACTACACAGAGAAATCCTGTCTTGAAAAACCAAAAAAGGAGGTCTAAATAATTTTACATGAAGTAGTAGTGGTTTTACTTTTGGTAATCACCACCAACACTTCTTTTCCAAATACGCACCGACCTAAGTTACTTCTGTGTGATTGAAAAAAATGTCCCAAGAACTTGAAGTTACAGAAATTATGCAGTTAAAAAAAAGTAAAAACTGAACAGATTCTAAGATATGCTGGATACCATTAAACATATTCACATAGGTAATTACATCTGTATCAAGAGGCAAAAAGAGAAAAACGGAAAAAAAATCAGTACTTCAAATACTGCCTGAAACTCTCCCTACATTACTGAAAAATAAAATACATATCCAGGAAATTTGTGAACTCAATCTAAGTACAACAGATGCAAACAGAGTTACAATAATAATAATAATACTAAAAATGCAGGAAGACACAGGAGACAAATCTTAAAAGCAGAAAGCTCATTATATAGAAGGCAGTAAGACAAATGCTGATTTTGTAAAAAAACAGTAAGGTAACAAATCCTCAGAGTGCTGTAATGCCCCACTGACCAAGAAGCCTGTGTACAGCATAACTATTTTTGGAAGTGAAGAAACTACAAAGAATATTCCAAGATAAATAAAGTCTGAGAATCTGTGGCTAGCCAGCCTACTAGCTACAAAGAAATAGTAATGGGAGTTTCTGAAACTGAAAGCAAGTGACCTGTCTTAGTTTTGTTTCCTGTTGCTATGAAATACCTCAACACAAGCAATTTTAAGGGAGAAAAGGATTATTCATTCAGCTTACAATTCTAGGTTACAGCACATCACTGTGGGGGAAGCCAAGGCAAGAACTTGAAGCAGATAGTCACATCCANAGACAGGTAGAGAGAGAGTTACTACACAAAGAGACTGGGCGTGCTAGCTAACTCAGCTCATTGTTTCCTCCCTTACACAAGCCAGGACCCAAAGCTGGGAATGGCGCATCCCACAATTTGGCTGGGTCTCCTTCCATCAGTTCATGTTATCAAGATACTCTCAAACCCTAGACAGCATAGGCCAATCTAATTTAAATAATTCCTCAATTTTAAGACTCCTTTTTTACAGGTGATTTTAGAGCGTGTCAAGGTGACAAACCAGCCATCACGTGATTTCAGACTTTAATTTGAATCCAAACAAAAAAGCAAAAGACCCAACGAGTATAAAACAAGCCAGACTCAGAAAGGCAAGCATTATTATGTTTTCTCTCACATACAGAATCAAGATTTAATATAACTATATTAAATTTATAAGTATATATATATATAAAATTATATATATGTATATCTACATACAATTATATGTGAAAAGAGAAGGGGAATTATGAGGAGGAAGAGGTTTAAAGGAAAAACAGGAGGGGGTAATGAGAGGAGAAAGACAAAACATCTCAAGTTTTTTCTCATATGTATAAGCAATCAATCATCTATCTGTCCATCTACACACATATATATGTATATATAGAGTAATTTAGAAAGATAACATAATACATATTTTTCACTTCTTTTCTTACATGACTCAACCAAATAATGTATTATATATACTTATATCGAAAGTACAAATATGAGGAGCTGAGTTTGAGTTTCACAGAACCCAGGTAAAAAGCTGAGTATAATGGAGTGTGCTTGGAATCTTAGCTCAGAGGAGGGAGATCCCTGGGGCTTGCAAATGAGTAAACTCCATCTTCACTTCAGAGATGTCAAACTCTGGCATCGACACACATGTGCATAAACATCCTGCCACATCTGTGAAAGCACATACATGTGCACACCCCAATATTTAACCCAAAAGGGAAGTGAACAGATCTCAAGGCAATAACCTCATCTCCTACCATAGAAAATTAAAAAGAACAAACACAAAAGCAAGGAGGAAGGGGCTATGAACTTAAGAATAATTAAAGCAACACAATAATAAAACAATAGAGTAAACAATGAAAATGAAAAACTGATTCTTTGAAAGGACTGTAGAGGGAACTTTATTTCTGGCTTTACCAAAATAAATGGCTTGTAAAGAAATACCACCAATAATTTTATTCCAATAAACTAGAAAACTTAGATAAAATGGACAGATTCCTAAAAAAATCACAGAAAAGTGGTGAAACTGACTCAAGAAGAAACTGACCATTTAAACATGATCCCTAAGAAGTGAAGTGTGATCCTAAAACTACCCAGAAGGGAAATGTTAGTACAGCTCTANCATCACTGAATTCTAGTACACATTTCAAGAGTATCAAAGCTTCACAAATGCCTCCCAAAAAAAGAGGAAGAAGGGATATTTCTCAACCCATACTATAAAGTCATTGCTATTCCAACNTTAAAACCAAAACAAAAAAGGCACAAGAAAACCACAGACTAATATCTTTTATGAATATGAACATAAAAGTCTTTAGCAAAATATTAGGAAACCTAATCTGTCTGTCTAGATGTATAAGAACAATACCATATAAATGTAGGTATCAAATATACTGTCAAAAACTAGGAAGAACTCAGGGTACCCTAACACTGAAAATCTTATTGTATGGATCAGAAACCAANCCACCAATGCCTGTTCTCATGGCTGTCCAACATCTCACTAGATTCAAAGACAGCAAGTAGGGATGAAAAAGCAAAAGCACCTACATCAAAACCAAAGAAATCAAACTACTTTTCTCAGATGATCTGACCTTACATACAAAAAGCGAAAAGAAGATACATAGAGTCAACAAATGAACTCAGTAAGTTGCAAATGACAAGAGCAACATAACAAGAACATTTGTATTTCTGTATGTAACTAGTATTATAACCCCACACTGAAACTATATAATATAAGCAACTTCATGCATAATAATCCAGCAAAAATAAATACCTAAGAATAAATTTAAAGTACAAAATCTATACTCTGAAAATTATAATGTATTGTATGAAGAACTTGATAAGCTGATTTTAAAATTCATATGGTTCAAAGCAAGGGTTCAAAGTAAGCCAAAATAATCTTGAAAAAGAGCGAAGTGCTGGATCATACTCTAATTATAAAATTCACTAACGATGAGAACAATTAAGGCTGGCAAAAGGATAGACACAGATTTCAGGAATAAAATTATGTATTTTTTCCCACCACAAAAGAAACCAACCATGCAGTAGAGGAGTGAGCAGTGTTTCAAGACATGCTGCTGACAGATGACAGCCACTTCCAGAAGAACTGTGGTCTTCATGTCACACATACATAGAAATGAGGCAAATGGATCAAAGACCTAGCTATAAAAGTTTAAGCTAAAAAAACTTAGATATATGATAAAATATTCATAACAAAGGATTTGGCAAATGACTTTTGTTTTTTTTTGTTGTTGTTGTTTTGTTTTGTTTTTTGGTTTTTCGAGACAGGGTTTCTCTGTGTAGCTTTGCGCCTTTCCTGGAACTCACTTGGTAGCTCAGGCTGGCCTCGAACTCACAGAGATCCGCCTGCCTCTGCCTCCCGAGTGCTGGGATTAAAGGNGTGTGCCACCACCGCCCAGCGGCAAATGACTTTTAGAAAGCACAGTAAAAGCATGAATCATAAATAAAAGAAAAAATAATTTGTACTTCATTAACAATAAAAACTTCTGTGCTTCAAAAAACCACCAAGACAGTAGAAAACATTTGAAAATCATAAGGCTTGTCAAAGACTGATCAGAATGCACAAAGGACTTTGGAAATTCAACAGTTAAGAAGACAGCCCATTACACTGCAGCCCATTACAGCTGCAGAGCCTGATCAGACAACTCTCCACTAAAGATACACACATCGTTAGCACATCAAAAGATTCTCAGCAGTGGGCTAGGTTGGCAAGCCTGATCTCGGCACTCACATGGAAGAAGGAGAGAACCAACTCCTGTGTGCTGTCCACTGACCTCTACATGCATGCTTTGGCACACTCCTACCTCCCCACAAGGAAATAAATGTTTGAAAAATAGCATCATTATCAGTCACACAAGCCCCAGTGAGAAACCAGTTCACACCCAGTAGAATAGCCAGAACAAAAACCACAAACAGTAATTGTTGTAGGGAAGGTTGAGAAATCACAATTCTCACACACGCTGGAATGAAAAATATTAAGAATGAAAAATGGTGGAGTCACTTTAGAAACTAAAATTTTAAAATGGTTGAACATATGAAATTATTAGAGAGTGAATTTTTTAAAAGACTAAATTTGATTAAACATAATTACCATGTAATTTAGCAATTCTACTCCTAGGCATGTATATACAAGAGAAATGAAAAAGCATAAGCTGACAGAAAAATATGTTCACAATGAACATCATTCTAGTCAAAATGTAAAAGCAATCCAGATTTTAAATAAGTGACAAATAAATAGGTACACCATAACAAATCCATGCAATGAATCATTACTTGGTCATAAAAAGGAATAAAGTGCTGACACATGTTACAACATAGAGAAACCTTAAAAACACNCCAAGTGGTAGGGATTCAAGGGGAGCTGGAGGGGAAATGGGGATGAATTTGATATTTCATAGGATACATGTATGAAAGTCTCATGAATAAAGAAATAATTATGAAGTAAGTCCTTAACCCACACCACATAGTATGATTTTGTGTTTATAAATGTTTTAGGCAGAAAGCACATTAACATTTATTTACACAGAATTAAAACATTTAAGATGTGATGAGAGACTCTTGAATTTGACCAGGTAATGACTACAACTTATCTACAAAGTTTGGTAATATTTTCTCTTTTCATATCCTATCCTGTCAAATGTTGTCACTAAGTCTTACCTCTGTTGTCTCAGTCACCTCAGCTTTTGTGACAAGATCTGCTATGGCATACACAAATCCAAGATCCAATCTGAGATCCATTTCTTGAATCAACACTTTGAAATACCTATATTAAAATGTAGGAGAGGATGGAAAAATTTTCAAGTAAATANATTAAGGAAATTGGATGAAATAAATTAGAACTTTGATACTTGGGACTAAAGGAATGAATGCAATGAACCATGCTATATTGTAACAGCAAGAAACTCAAAATATGAAAATGGCCACAGGAAAGAAATTGACTTACAACAAAAAGTTACAGAACAGACCATTATGTAGCAACAATAAAGAACAAGTAAAAACTATATGCAGCAAATCATTACATTTAAATAAAAATTTTAATTAAAAAAGCAAGTCCTAAAAGTCTTTTATAGTTTTAAATACTTTGAAAAAATCAGACATCAATCCAGCTAGCTACAGAGATGGTTCAGCGATTAAGAGAACTCACTATCTGCTCTTCCAGATGATTCAGGTTTGATTTCCACCACCACTTGAGGGCTCATAATTGTCTGTAACTCTAGTCCCATGGACTCCCATGCCCTCTACTGCCTCAGCAGGCACCTGACATGTATAATGGTACACAGACATTCATAAAGGCAAGACACTCATAAAGTAAAAACAAAGGCAAAATTTTCAAGAAAATTGGAAAGTAAAAATAAAAGCATGTTTAACCACACACACACACACACACACTCTAACAATATATTATTTATTTTTAAATTTTCTCTCTTATCAGTGCGCATGTGTGTGGGTCATGTGTGCCACAGCATATTGTGTAGGTAGTTCTCTCCTTCTACCGTTATGAAGATTCTAGGGATCAAATTCAGGCCTTCCTAGGCTCATGCTAGTGTCTTTATGCACTAAGATGGCTCACCAGCTCCATAAAACTGCATTTTTTAAAGCAAGGGAATGAATACAGTTTATCACCATGATTAGTAGGAAGAAATAAAGAGGGGGGTATCACTTAGATGGATGCTGTGGTCCATAATCTGCTTCATGGAATGAGTGAGTTGTGAGTAAAGATGGAAATCTTACTTTTGTCGCTGTTTCTAAAACAATCTATGGTTATTATAAATAACTTAAAACAGAAAAAACTGCATATGAAAATAAAATAATCAAGTACCCAAGTTCCAGAAAGAGCTATTGTTAACCTTCAGGTATATTATAACCAGAATCTTCTCACTTGCTAAGATTATCAACTACTCAATAGATTTTATTTTACCTTAAAAATTTATTATCTTACACTTAAATATTAGAATCACCTGAAATTTAGTTTTAAAAAAGAACAAAAATATTCAAATGTTTAGACAAAAAATTAAATAAACACACAAGAAAAATATAAAATACTTACTTAATGCGTGATATTTGGGAATGTCCTGCAGATCTCATGACAATACTAACATCTGTAAAGGGCTTTGGTGCTGTGAAGGTTAAAAATATGATTATGCCCATCACATTTTAAGCCAAAGGATGGGCATTTTTTTCAATTTAACATACATGTAAATGGAAAAAGTCAATCACATAGTAAATCAGCAGCATCAATTAATGACATCCACAAGGTCATTTAGTCTTCATTTCAGATCTCAGAACTACCTTTTAGTTATCTAATCTAAAGTCATTAATTTTTGTAATTAGTTATTCTTAAATAAATTAGAAGTACATATTAGAATCATCAGCAAATTGTGAAAACATATTCTAGAGACTTGCATGGTTCCTGCTTCTAAGGGGATTAGCATATGCATGTAAGGTGGTTAAAAGATTTGCAAGGAAATATGAAGAAAAGCCACTAGAAAGTATGAAGTTCATGATGGAGGAGTCTGTGGTGAGAACAAGAGAAAAGGGAGGCAAAGAAAGGTGGAGTGTAAGGTGGTAAGGAGCAAAGACAAAGTACTGTAAAGCGGGATAAACAGGAAAGACAGAAGAAGAAACACGGAAGAGGAGAAAGGTTGAAGAAAGAGTGTCAGTTATTCTCATTGGAGAACACAGAACCATTCAGAAAAACATGCTAAATCTGGGTGTTGGAGAGATGGTTAAGGGGTTAAGAGTGTTTGCTGCTCTTCCATGCACCCACACTGGGTAGCATACAACCCATAACTCTAGTTCCAGGGCATCTGACACCCTCTTCTGCCTCTTTAGGCACCAGGCATGCACACAGTGCACATATATACTCTCAGGCATACACAAAAAATAAACAATAAAATCTTATAAAAAAACCATTAAATCTAAATTTTCTCATTGATTATTCAGTTTCTAATATTTTTAAATTATAGGTTATTAATTAGTTTACATATCAGCAATATGATTTAAACTTCCTATCTCTACAAACTCCAATACATACATTTCTAAGTAACCTTTCCCTCAGCATTCACATGATGTTCTGTTGAACAACTCCTAATCCTTCAGTAAGCAGTTTTGCTATCTAATGATCTAGAAAACCTAAACTTGAGAATGCTACCTTTATAGCCAAAAAGAAAAAAAAACANAAAAACAAACCAACCACACAAAAACAAAACCCAAAAAACAAAACCCCCCAAACCCCAACTGGCCACACAACTATTTATACCACAATTTAAAAATAAACACAAACCTGAGTCCATGGTGACAGACTTTGGAGGTTTAATAGGGTAAAACACGAAAGGAAAAATAGCACCATGAATCTGGTTTTGGATCTAAGAAAATGAAACTTGAATCAGTATATAGCATGTCACATACACAACCTGAGCAGAATAGAATTTCAGAACTAGAGGGATTCAGACTAGTCAACACGTAGCTGATACAAGGTGAAGATTTAGTATATCCCTTCTGTCTCCAGATTCAATCCCTCCCTTCTTTCACATACTCTACCCTTTCTGTACTTTCTTTTTTCTCTNGTCTTTCTTTCCATCTCTCTTTCTCTCAAACTATACCTCCCTACTCCATGCCTTCTTTCCTTCTTAGACACAGAGTATCTTTCCATAGCCCAGGCTGGCCCTGAACTCGTGGTGAACCTCCTGCCTCAGTTTAATGAGTGCTGGGATTATAATAGGCATGTGTAAATCCTGGCTTCTTTTCAGGTTTCTCAGTGTGCTTTCTACTCATTGGCTTCCATCTTGCCTTCTTCTTTGACCTTGTACTAGATAAAACAGACCAGGGGAACATATCTGGGTTTTCACTGTTTTGACTTCATTTCCAGACTCACCTGTATTCTATAAATCTGAATTCTGAATGATGACTGGTGTGCAGATGTGTTATATTCTACTTTTAGTGCTGGGAGGTAATTTCTCCGTAAAGCTATCACATGTGGTTGCAGAATTTTCATGTCATTACCACTAGGAGTTAAGCGAACCTGAAAAAAAAAATATTACCCCTCCAACAATGAGATGCTTCCTTTTCGACCATTGATTAAGATTATAAATTTATAGGAAAATAACTTTAGGATACAATAACTTAAAACATAGTCTATAGAAGAGGGTGGTGGGATCAAGGAAATGAGTAGGAGCAAAGTATAATGATATATACTCATGGAACTCATTACTTTGTATGCTAACTCAAAAAATAAAGCTGAACATACTAGTGCATGTCTATAATCTCAGTACTCTGGAGGCATACACAGAGGACTGCCAACCTCAAGGATAGCTTGGTCTACACGGTGAGTTCTAGGCCAGCCAGGGCAAAACTAACCAAACCATACCAAACTCAAAACAACAACAAAAAAAGTTTTTAAAGTATAGATTTAAGATTCAAATCTTTATGCTCATATCCATAAATTAATATAAATATTCACATAAAGATTATAGCTTGGCTATACCACTTTTTATATTTAATTACTCAAACTGACTTTAATAAAATAATGCAAATCTTAAAATAAAAAAGATCTTGCTTCTTGTTACTTTAAAGAATAATTAGTAACTGGTATCTTGAGAATGTTCAACTTCTTAATATAAAAGCAGCTCAGATGAAGCCTGTGCTTTAGTGATAACCACATTCAATATATTTTGTAAGAAGTCAGTTTCTCCTTAAAATTCAGAAATAATTCAAACTAGAATGTAAAATTAAAAGTTCACATCAGACTTTTTAAATTTACCGGAATGTTATTGTCCAACTCAATAACCTTGTCTTCCATTGGTGAAGACTCCAAGTATTCCTTCAATTCCTTCTCCAGCTTCTCAGTGTGTTTTACACTCATTGGCCTCCACCTTGCCTTTTTCTTTGGTTTTGTCTCCCAAATCACATCAGAACTTATATATGAAAGCAGAAATCAGAGTATTAATTTATAACAATTAAACTAGTGTATTACATAAACTACAGAATCTCCACCAAAGTTTTCCAACAGCCTCAGTTATAAGTAAGCACATTTTCAATTTAAAAACATAAATTTACTCAACTAATACTTATTTAGTTTTTATTTAGGCAGTGTTCTAAGTGGGAGGAAAATACCACTGAGTATCCCTGTCATTCTTCATTTTCACTAGGGAGTTACAGATAATAGTAAACATGAATAAATCAATTTGACTATGTAGGAGGGGGAAATGCTTTTGAAATAATAAAATGTAGATAGTCTAAGACAGATTTGCAGTCTTAGCTACCAGAAATGGTAGGAACTACTGTATTAAAATGGAATTGGTCAGTAGGGCCTCATTGAGAAGGTGAAATTTCTGCAACCTTTAGGGAGGCAAAGAGGGTAAAAACATTTCAGATACGTGACCAGCTTTAACGAAGACCCTAGAGCAGTAGACAACTGGTGCATGAAGAACAAAGAGTCTACTAGTATGGCAGGAACACACTAGTAGGAGAGAGAACAGAAGCCAGTGAGAGGCCAAATGAGGTAAAGTCATTCAGAAACAGACTCTGAGTTTTATTTTTCAAATATTATTTCTAATATTAATGCCTCTAACCTTGTAATGCCTATATAGGCTACTTCTTGCTTGGTGTAATTATTGACAAGTGAAATTCCAACATCTTGTAAAGCCAATACAATTTCTTGCTCTGCTAACTCTGCTTTTTCACTTTCATATGTTACTTTAAACACTTTTGGATCTTCAGTGAATAAAATAATACGCTGCAAGCCTTCAAAGAATGACACTAAATAAATGATTTTTTTCCCCACACCTATAGGTGTCATCATATCCTAAAAGAAAACAACCAAAAAAGGGGATCAGTTTGTATCCAACAAACATTAAGTCTACACTTGACATTTATATGATGAGAATACAAATAGCTAGCCTTACTTCCTAAAGCTGAGGCAGCAAACTAAATGAACACTTGTATATCACTTGGAGAAAGTTATCACTCATACGAGCTATTTCAGACAATTCATCACAATCCACAGAATGAATACTTGTACAATACCTGGAAGATTTCCTCACTAAAATAACCTGATGTCAGCTGCTACATTATAATGATATCGTTAATCATGAAGGAAAATCAGTTGTCTAAGTACTTCTAGATCATAATAAAATTAATTTAAAGTCTTATAAGCTAAACCAACACTACAAAATAATATTTTTTCTACTACATTTTAACTCTATGGTAAATACAGTACATATTAAAGGTTGTTTAAGCCTCAAATTCACATTTCCTTACATAGCCATCTCAGCTGCAAGCCTTGACACAGCTTGCAAGCCTCGACACAGCTAGGTGCAATAACTTGCATCTACAATCACAGGACTTGTGAGGCTGAGGCAAAAGAACTGCCATGAGCTAAGCTAACGTGGGCTACGGTGGGAGCCCTTGTTTCAAAATATAAGACAAATAAAAGGTGTATGTAACAACAAAAAAATAAAACATTGATTTTTCCACAGGGCTACTTAGGAATCTCCTTTATAAATACTGTGTTGGGCGGAAGTGAGATAGCGCAACAGTAAAAATATGTGTAGCCAAGCCTGATGACCTGAATCAATCTCCAGGCCTATACAGTAGAAGGAGAGAACTGATTCACATACATTGTCCTCCGACCTCCACAAGGTGACCTGTGGTACACTTGTACTCACTTGCATACACATACACACACACATATAATATAATAATAATACATAGATTAAAAAGTAAAAATAAATGAATAACATTGTATTGATATCAGGTCTTTAGTTTCAATGATAAAACAAATGTAACAAATTAACAGTTAACCATAAATTCTAGTTAGTAAGTATTCTGATTAATAGAAAAGTTTAATACTTAATTTACATTTATGTTATAATACACAGAAATTAAAAATTGAAGTTATCACAAAATTATTACTTAGGTACCATAGCATTACCTACAAAACTTCTAAAATAAAATACACAGTACTAGAAGTACAGAGAATTAAGAAAACAGGTATTTCCAAATAATCTGAATCTCATACCAAATTTCAGACTTATTTTTATAAACGTCAAACTATTAGTATTGCTTAACTCTGCAATGTAATAATCAAGAGATCATATAGGCCACTAATCCCAGGACTTGGGAGGCAGAAGCAGGCAGATCTCCGTAGTTTGAGGTCAGCCTAGTCTATAAAGCACATTTCAGAATATCCATCCAGGGTTATTTAGGGAGTCCTTGTCTCAAAAAACCAAACCAAACCAAATCAAACAAAAGAAAACAAAACCTGCTAATCAAGAATTTAAAAAAAAAAAAAAAGAATTTTTAAAATTAAAGTTAGGGTAATTATATGAAATCTGCTTTAAAACAAAAATCAACTAAAGCCCACATTGATAGACAATGTAAAAAAAAAAATCAGCTGTTACAGAAGTCTGGTGAGATGGCTACTGATTAAAAGTATTTCCCAGCACCCACATCAGGCAGCTCACAACTACCATATCNGTTCAGGTTCAGAAGATCTGACACCTACTTCTGATGTCTATGGGAACTTGTATGCATACGGTCCATATACATAGTATGCAGGCACACACACCAACACATAAAATAAACTCAAATCTAAAACAGTACAAGTAGTATAAAAAGACAAATAAACCGGACACAGAATTTCTTATTTGGTAAAATACTTTTTATTGAAGAAAAGTATGCAAAATAAAAATGCTTATAGAGGGCTGGAAAATGGTTAGTGATTAAGAGCTGTAAAATTGGTGATTTCAGTCCCTGAAATGATCATCTTTTGTTTTTACAGTTTCCACTGAGAAAGGAATTCTTTTAGTTTAGGCACCTTACCGAATTGAAATCTAGTTAAGGTAACTGTCAGTATGGGGCAAAGATACTTAAGAGGTGAATGCTGAAAGACTTCTTCAAGTACACCAACTTTGATAACAGTAAAAACAAGTGATGATGTAGACAAAAGCAGACTTGCAGTTCTTGGTATTTTTGGAAAAGATCAGGTGTCAGGACTAATTCTGCACAATGACCTCAAGGAAAGACTACATTCTGCTGTTTCTTCTAAATGCCAACTCTTGCTATGGGCTTGCATACTTCTTTAGAGAAACAGGTTGGTTGCTAGCTTCCATTTCTACTTAGCTTCGGTTGGAATATGAAAAAGGCAAACTTAAATAAAATTGGCAAAAGTTAAAAACAACTTCAATACTACTTTTTAAAATCTTTGCTAGCTTTTACAGAATAGCAAAAAAACAAAAAACAAAAAACAAAAAAACAAAAAAAANCCCAGCCCTTAAAGTCAACTAGGGGTAAAAGAACACCTGCATAAAAAACAGAAAGGCAGCTGAGAACTCCATAATGACCAGTTTAGTACTTACATCCTTGTGTGTTACTTCACCATGGCTTTGCCCACAACTCCACTGCAGCTTTCTAGAGCCCACTGGATCAGCCCATGTATAATAAACTGCTTTTCCAGGAGGAAGGGAATCTTCTATTTCATTGAGAGAACTGACATTAAATAATAAAAATATGTAATAAATTAAATACAATCGATAAATACATAAAAATCCTAAATAATATTTCATTCTTATCCCATTAATTGAAATTTGTAAAAATTCTAATTAAGACTAGAAAAGGTTTTTCCCCCCTTACACAATGAAAAGAGCAAGTCTATATTTCCTTTCAGAATGTTATACCTCTTCTAATGAAAAATGTATTCTCTAAGAAAACAAGAATATTTCAAAGGAAACATTTTTCTGAGGAAATAAAGATNGTCAAGAGTCTAAAATTACTTTTTGTTTTACTTTAAATTATAGAAAGCTATTCTAAAAATACTACACAGGAACTGGAGAGGTGGCTCAGATGTTAAAGTACATGTAGCTCTTCTACAGGACCCAGGCTCAATTCCCAGCACTCACTTTAGGAGACTTCAACAACCTGCAAATCTAGTTCCAGAGGGCCAGCCATCCTTTTTGGCCTCCGAGGGCAACTGCACACATATGGTATGCACACCCACATATACAGAAAGACAAAAAGTACTGTAGCTCAAAAGTAGTGCAGATCCTGAGTTTAATATCCAGACTAAAAACTAATCAAACAACAGTAACAACAAAAAGTGAAAGTTAATTAGAAATGATGTTAGTTTCACATATCCACAAATAAGATAAGTTATTTTCCAAATTATTAGATAATATATATGATACAATATTATGGCAAAGGACAGGGGAAATGGCTCCATGGATTAGGTGCTTGCAGCATTAGTATGAAGAACAGAGTTTGGAGCCCCAGAGAGAGGTTCCTAAAACCCAAACTCAGGACACAGAGACAAAGGATCCCTGAGGCAAGCTAGCTAGCTAGACTAGCCAGAATCTACAAGCTCCTGGCTCAGCAAGAGACCCACCTCAACAAATGAAATGAAGAGCAATTGAAGGCATGCATGAAACAAAAACAAACAAGGCAAGAGATAAAATTCAGTTATAATTATTAAAATGGGTTAAAAACAACCAGACCTAATGGTGCAACTATGAAATCCCAGTAGTTAGGAGGCAGAGGCATGATATTTTTGCGTATAAGGCTAGCCTGGGCCACGCAATAAAACTCTGTGTCTAAACACCAGGAAAAAACACTAAATGAGAGCATTAACATTATAGAGTTGGAAATGAACAAAATTCTAAACATATGTTCACCAAAAATTATGTTTTGAAACAATTTATGCTTGGCACAGTGCTAAAAGTTAAACTGATAAACGTAGGTGAAAGAGAAAAGGAGCATGAAAAGGNATGCATTAAAACATGCAAGTGCTGGGATTAGAGAGATTGTGTATCTCTTTTTAATGCTTGCTTACTACAGAATGAACAATTATGTTACATACAGGACCTGATAGACTTATTGAACAAAATCCCAAATATACGTAAAACCATCTTACCACTTTTTAAAAAGGAACTGAAGACACCAAGAGGGAACCCCCACCCTCATCCCCATCCATGTTCCTCATGTATCAGAAAAAAAAAAAAATCAAATGTAAACCTGTTGATTAGCAGATAAATTTCTCTTTAAATGAAAAATGTTACTGCTTGATTAACTGTAAAATATTTCTTATAAAAAATTTAATCAAGTCTTATCTTTCATAGCAATGAGAATTCAAAGAAAAGGAAAACTAAGACTGTTATCTATGTATTTGTATGCATCTTAAACATGGGAGAAATGAACCTTGCTTCCAAAGGTGCAATAAAAACCTATGTACAGAGAGCTAAGTTTTATTTAAGTTGTGTAAGTGAGATTCCTATTTATCTTCCCCTTCACTGTCTGATTTACGGCAGACATTTTTCTATAGGCTAATCCATAATCTAAAAAGATTTTAGCTTCCCCTCCTGAAAGTACAGCCAGCATATCCTTTCATCAGCTTGATACGGTACGAATTCTTATCCTAATAGTGAAATGTTTCACTAAAGCATGCCCAGTGATTGGGCAAAACCAGAACTTATTATAAGTTTTGAATTATATCGTGTTTTTATGTTCAAGCTATCTGTGTATTATTTCTCCTGCAGTTGTACATAAAACGTTTTTACATTCAAATAAAAAAAACAAACAAACAACCAAAACTATGTACAGCAATTACAGGATCACAAAGAGCTTCTTCAGCAGTCAGGCCCATCGTACAGGGAAACANGCAGGGAAGGACCCAGAAATTTCAGGAAATAAAGACCTTGGTTTTGTAGTGTTAGAAGCACACCACTGAGAAAAGTGCTTAGAAAGGTGGTCTAGAAACACTTTTTTATTTAATCAACAACTAGAACTATATGTCAGTGGAAGGAAGTATGCATAAATGCACTGAAACTAACTAAACAAATGAAAATAAATAAAAAACCAAGGAAAAGCAAATTTGAGGAAGCCTAGAGTCACTAAGTAGAGGGAGGAACATGCAGCTGTAGAAACTTTAGTAACACTAGAAGACAAAATTGGAAGACTCATGGCTGACTTTGATATATTCCTCACCAGATTTCAAAATAATCAATCTGTGTGGCACTGGCTTTAGTTGTTCCATGTGTCTTTGACAAATTTAACAATAATTATAAATACAAAGTCAGTTCTACTTCTACATAATTGACTAGAATACAATGTTTTAAAAAGGGAATCACTTTAATATAAACTCATTAACACTAATGCCAATTTCTTAAATAATCATTAGAAGGGATTTGTTTTCTCACTTAAATATGCTAATCATAAATCACTGTATTGTGACAATCACCTTACCTTTGCTTGTACTGAATAAGGTCATTCTTGGTATGATTTATTAGTAGGAATGTAGCTGCTCCATCATGGTAATCTGAAAACGTAATAACTGTAGAGTGCTCAGCCAAATTAACATCCACAATAATTCCTCCAAGCTTAAAGGAAAGAAAAAATTTTTAACTGATCATCTTAACTGATAACATTTAATAATAAAACGATTCATAAGATAGTTTATGTCATGTTGGGCACCAAATGTAGCAGGCTTTTTCTTTTTTGGGCCAACCAACCAGCTCCCAAATCATGACATGGAGACTTAGATCATTAGTTATGAATGTTCAGCCTTATCTTATGCTTGATTCTGGATTTCTTTCTTTAACTTAATCTGTTTTTCTTCATTTATGTTTTGTCTTAGGGCTTTTTACCTTTCTTTCTGTATGTCCTACTCTGTGTCTACTGGCTGGTGACTGCCTAGCTGGCCCTGGGCATCTCCCTTTTTTTCTCCCTCATTCTCCCCTCTCTTCTACTCTCTCAAGCCTAGATTTCTCCAACTACTTATTCTCTCTGCCAGCCAACCCCACCTATCCCTCTACTGCCTAGCTATTGGCCATTCAGCTCTTTATTAGAGCAATTAGGTGCCTTAGGGAGGGCAAGGTGAAACAGCAACATATCTTTACATAATTAAACAAATGCAACATAAACAAAAGTAACACACCTTTACACAGTTACAGAAATATTCCACAGCATAAACAAATGTAACACATCTTTGCCTAGTTAAAATAATATTCCACAACATCTCTGTGCATATTCATTATGGAAAAACATCTTAGAATAGTTTATTATTCTGTNAAGAATTAGAAGACAACCCGTATTTTTGTCATTTCTGGCAAAAAATGAAACTATTGTATGCAAATGAAATTTCAGTAGATTCCAGTGTTTATTTTAGACATGTCCACAAACTTTCTATATGATGAATTATTTTTTATTTATTTATTTGTTTCACCTTTTCTTTCATAAAAAGAAATGGTTATTTTTTAGTAAAGGAGGAAAATCATCCGTAAATTATTTGTTACAAAAAGCAAAGTGTAGCACTAATATATATACATTAGTTTTTCTGCAGATACATGCAAGATAATGATCATGAACATCAAGAAAAAGCACTCACCTCATTCTTCAGTCTCAATAAAATACAACTTTCTTGCTTGTTAAAATGTATTCTTTTGGGAGGATCTTCACTCCTTTCAACTCGAATAAGAAGAATATTGGAGGCATTCTCAGGCCAAAAGGGGATACACTAAAAATGTATTACACATACTTAAACAGATATCATTATAAATACTATGTCATTAAATAGCCTTAGAGAGTAGCAAGTAAACTTTTCTGCCCATACTGCTGCCACCCAGAAACCTGCAAGACTCAAAGTAGCAACAATACTAAGAGAAGCTTTTCCCAATGATAAACAAAGTATATTAAAATGATATGCCTCAAGCTGGATATTCCTTTAGAGTCCTAGTTTCATATTGTATTTTTAATGTTAAATAACATAACATATAAGATAACAATGCAGTGTCTTTTCTAACTGTTATGTATGGGATCTCTTGAGACTGGAGAATATGCTAAGCTTCTTTTAAATTTTTTGGCTGGAAAGTAGAGCTTAAGCTTAACAAGACATAATGGTCATGATTATANATCTTAAAGTAATTATTATAAGTCAAATAAGAATGCAAAATTTTAAGCAAGCAAAAGAAAACTTATCTTAGATGAAACTGAAAAAGAAAAACTTAAAATTGAAAAACTGTCTAAAGATGTAGATTTCAAAAGACAATAATCAGGACACAACAGTATCTTTGAGTGATAAAATGTACAAGATGAAAATGTTAAAAATTAAAGTATAGAAAAGATATGCCTAAAGTATGAAAGTAAAAGAAAGCACCATCTAGATATATCTAGAATTTTATGTCCAAAAATTATTGTGGAATAATCCTTTATACTGTGTAAAGATATGTCATTGGGATTGGTTTAATAAGAAGCTAAATGGCCAATAGCTAGGCAGGATTTTCAGGGCAGAGAGAATGTTGGGAAGAAGGCAAAGATGCCAAGGAGATGCTAGGGATGAAGAGAAAAGAGCATGGGCTTTACAAAGTAAAGGTAGCCAAGACATGTAATAGATTAAAAGATAAGGGTTAAGTTATAAGAATTTGTTAGAAATAAGCCTAAGCTATCAGTCAAGCTTTCATAATTAATAAGAAGTCTCTGTGTCATGGTTTGGGAGCTGACAGAAGGGACAGAAAAGCCACCTACATATGGTGCCATGTATATCCACATAAGGCCCAAGAAAGCTTAAAAGAAAGGCAGGGCTTCNTGATGACTCTGGTCTCTTGGGTAGGGTCAGTGTTAGCGGCATACATAGGTGCAGCTGTTTTAAAAGGCTCTGCTACCAAGCACTTGAATGGGGTTTATGAGCAGTGGGCAGTGCACTACTGTGTGGCATGAAACCTGGTAGAAATGCCTACAGCAGTGTGGACCCAGGAACTTCCCAGAGGGGGCTGCAAACATGGGGGTGGTAAACATGGCTCCTGTTGGTACCTCTGCCATGAGGCTACGCCCTCAGGGAAACGAGGGGGGCAGAGCCAGCTGCCAGTTTGCCATGAGTTAAACTGTGTGGTGGTTTAAGATTTTGCTCATTCAGACAGAAAAGGTTACAGATATGCAGTAAAGAAGGTTCAGATGGTAAAAACCTCTGAACAGGTTACAGTGTATTTAATAATATGTGCAGGCTTACAGAAAAAGAAAAAAGAAAAAGGTATAGACAGTTATAAAATAAATAAATAGTTTAAACATAATAGAGTAGGGTCTTTAAAGAGAGTAAGGTAACAACAACAACAACAAAAGAATAAGCCACATAGCGATGAGAAATAGGCAGAGATTCTGGACCCTGTATGTTATTGTGTTGTCTTTGAATTTTTTTAATGCTGGTAAGCTGCTGGGAGACATGGGATTGTGAAAGGGACATGGGATTGTGAAAGGGACTGCTGAATTAAACCAGCCTAGATACTTTAGGAATGCCTTAACTGATACGGTCAGTAAGACAAAACGACAGCCTACAGAATGGGAAAAGATCTTCACTAACCCCACATCTGACAAAGGGCTGATCTCCAAAATATATAAAGAACTCAAAAAACTAGACATCAAAA
>LZPO01098010.1:27350-39067 GCA_001675575.1 Neotoma lepida
AAGATCTGTTTTAACATAATATTTTTTTAAAATAAATTAATTAAAAAAAAAATAAAAAATCCAAAAAACAAAAAAACCCCATAACTTGCCATAAAAACAAAATAAAACAAAACACTGCCATAAAAGATAATGATTAAAACTTCCATGGACAAAACACTGATTTCACTTACCTCAAAAATCAACCCTAATAGAAATTCTAAAACTTCAAGAATATGCCCAAGGATTGATTTTATGTACAGGAAAAAATCATGAATAGAATAGCAAATACTTTTCTAAAATATTACCATTTTAGTATAATAATTCTTTGAAACTAGATAATATATCAACCTAAGTCTATCATTTAGAAAACCTGTCTAGCTGCCTAACGAAACCCCAATTTCACTCTCAGTGACTCTTTCTTTCAAGAAACAAGCTTGACTTAACTTCATAAAGGCATTCCCAACAGCTGTGTGAGGAAAACAAATAATTCCCTGCTCTTTAATGATGTCTATACTTCTAGTGCTGTTATTTCCAAATTTCTAATATAGTTATTTAACCCAACTTCTTAGAATTGGCAGTGGCTATCATCCTGATTAAGCTATTTAATCAGAGAGCAAAGGTCCAGTTTTTAATAATTACATAAAACCTAGGAGAAACAGTCAATAATGTTTCATGGAACTGAAACAAAACTAGGGTACAAGGGAATTAAAACAGTGTATGATAATTTAAGGAATGTAACATCAAAAATAAAACACAATTAAAAGTACATTTTAGTCAGCATATAATCACTTTACAAATCGGGTTTCACTGTGGTATTTTCACAGTCTATCATGTACACTGAACACAGACGTACCAAGAACATTATGAAATTAATTTACATACCTGCTCTAAGTCAAGAGAGAGCCATTTATCACTTCCTTCTTCTGCCACTGATATATGGTATTTGCTTTTGTTTTTAATCATATAAAAAGGAGTAAATATCACAATTCTGGTAATGTTAAAACTGCTGAGGTTTATAGTGACACCAACCTAAAAAAAATTAAGACTGTTTGAAAACTATTACTACTGTACACTGATAAAATTTAAGTATCCAACAGATGTATTTTAAATGAAAATTTCTTTAGCACAGAAGAAACTCACTTGGTATTCCATTTTCAGGCCTTTGCATTTAATGGCTCCATGACTACCAACAGTATCAATTGAAAACTGATCGGAGAGCTCACTATCAGTTACCATAAGCTGAACCTAGGGGAAGAAATTGAGATAAATTACAATTTAGATACTATCTGTGTATGGTATGGAAGATCAAACTTAAAGCCTTGCATGTTAAGCAAAAACCTTATATTGATAATGTAGTAAATCTTTCTTAACATTACATGCTTACTGTATTGTTTCGGTTAGATGTTTGTGAGACAGGGTCTCTTGTGTAACTCNGGTTGGATGTAACTTACTATGGACATATGCAGGCCTCAAAAACAACATCCTCTCATGCCTCCTAAACGCTAGGATTACATGTGCATGCTACTGTACCCGGCTATGCTAACTTTTTTAACTTCAAATATTTAACAAATGTTATTTCTATCTAAATTTCATATTTTATTGTTCAGAGCTCTAAAAACTGAAACAGAATGTTATCTAAAGAGCAAAAGTTAGAAAAAATGATACATACTTTATTGTTGTTAAAAAAGTGATTTGGCTGAAAGGAAAAGAGAACTGGCTTTTTATAATTCGGGGGATGCTTTCGGTGGATCCCNTCTGCTTTGTACTGTAACATCCGATCAGTTTTATTGACCATCCAATATGGACTATGAAACGCCACGATTGTCTGACCAGTATTGTAAGTCATATGGACTGCAATATCCAAATCAGTCTTTTCCATTTCTGTGAGACAGGTAAAGTTGATGAAATTGATGTCTTGTTGATTAGGTTTTATTTGAAATTCACTTTTCCAATCATGATTAAGATAGTCAAGCAATTTTAAGTATAACTTGGCTTTGTCCATTTGAACATTATAAATCTGTGATGAATGTCCTTCACTTAGAGTCAAAACTGTGTTTTCAATGCCCTGGAATAAGAAGCAAAAACAAAAANGAAATTAAACATGNTTCTGAAAAATACACTTATTCTTTCCACATACTACACAAAATTCTTTTGAAGTAACTGTCAGAACAAGTCACCGGTGTTCTTTAAGCTGTAACTCTGCCCTAGTGCTTGATCCACATTTAGGTAACTTTCATTATTAAAATGCTCTACATAAACTGCTACAAAAGGCTAAGATGAAATGACATGAGAAACTTCACAGCAAGTTGTAACAGTAGTGCCATAATCAGTAAAACTAAAATAAGCTCTAACTTATCTACTAGTTATTGTAGTTTTGAAAACTAAAAGTAACAAAAATATACAAGAAAGTTGTTACAATCCAAAAAAAAAGCAACACATACTTTGTCTGCCTTTTTAAAAAATAATCCCTTCATCCATTATCAGTTCATGTTATTATATCTCAAAAAATCATGAAGTTTTCTCCACACACCTTAATGACCTTATGTTATCTCTCTGACTTTTCTAGTGTCTTTTCCCAGCTCTCTCCTACTGTTATAACAGAATTTCTTAAGTTTTAAATAATACCAATTGGTGAACTTGTACCTGGAATAGACTATTCTACCAAACAATGGTGGTAGTGCTAGTGGTGCTAAAGTGGCTAATAAATGGGAACCATGTACCTGTGAGGTATGGTAGTAAGTCCTTTATATACTTGACTATTTTAACTTTCCCCATGATTTAACCATGTAAGTTATCACTATTTCCATTTAATAAAATGCAAAAATGTTTAATCTACCTAAAAACATCAGTTAATAAGCAGTAGAGCTAGGATATACTTTCAAGTCATGATGTCCAAGTATCAACTACTTATTATGGTAATCGGTCACATGTAAAAACATAACCACAGATAAGTTAATTCCTCCTACTTAAAAACATATCACAAAACCGTAAACATATTGCAATTTACAAAGTTAAATAAACCTATAAAGAATAGATTACAGTGACGAACTGCTTTATATTTGATAAGCACTGATGTAAAAATATTTACAAAAAAAATCTTAGAAAAGAGAAAACCCTTACTTAATCTAAAATTGAGTACTTAATAGAAAAAACATCTTNACAGGAAATAAAATTTTCAGAGATTTTGTACTAAAAGAATACCTAACATAGCAAACTTTAATTGTGTAGGTATTACACTTGAATGTTATCTCAATACCAATGCCCATGTTTGTTTCATAATTCATTATCCATCATTTAAACCTACAATATATGAAATATATATGAAGAGAAAGGGCTATAAAATAAATGGTATCTTCAGATGGTGACGACATGTCTTTTATTGTATGAGTCCATAGACAGTTGGGCAAATAGATATACTATTTGTACATAATTGCATACAGCNCAGTAGAGTCCTAAGATAAATTAATGAAAAAATATTTTAACTTATCTTTTTTGAAAATTATTTATTTTATTTATTGTATGTGTGAGAGAATGCTAAGGATTGTTGTCAGAAAACTTACAGGAGTTGTTATATGAGCCTTCAACTCATTGTGAGGCTTGAAGTTCTTAAATTATCTTTTTAAGCATGATATTAAAATTTTCATTTTGATAAATACTTATATTATTTTTAAGTGATGCTATAATCTTGGTTACAGCTTCAAAAAATTTTGTTTGTAACTTTAAATAAATCAAGCCACAAAGATAAGAAGACACTCAGAAACTGTCAAGTACCTCTAAGAAATAAGCAATTTTGTAGGGAAGAAGATTGCGAATGAGAATAGGTGGCCACAAGTGTATTACATATGGTAAGTCCCAGCCGTCTTCTGAATACACTGACAGAGAAGTCAAAGTATCTTTTTCTGGGACAATATTAATAACAAATGATTGTTTATAAGGGTGTATAGATCTACATTTCTTCTTTAGAAGTTGTCCATCATATTTTATGATTTCTTCAAAGTCAATTCCTTCACACTTCTGGTAGTCCTCATCTTCTGGCTTCAAAGAAAGGGATGATCTGCACAAAAAATTAAATATAATTTAAAAGCACTTTTAAAAACCTTAAAGAAGACTACTGCTTCAGGAAATGAATCCCTTCAGTATTACTGTAAAGAGTGCTGGCTTTCATGTTTCAGAGCTCCACCTAAATCCCAATTTTCCAGAAACTCACTAAGTTTTATTTTGATCATGATTATTTATTACAAACTTTAATATACATACTTTCAATGTTTAAATTTCAATATTTTTGAAAAATATTTTTCTATGTGGTATGTGCATGTATATGAAGGTGCATGCATTTGCATGGGAAGACTAGGGCCTCTTACTGAGTTTGGAGCTTTGACTTGGCTAGACTGGCTGGTCCACAAGCCACAATCACCCGTCCTGCCTCCCCAATGTTGTGATTACGGGCATACTGCCATATACACCTTTTATATGACTTTTGGGAATTCAAATCTTAGCACTTAACCTACAGATCAGTCTCCCCAGCCCTAAGCGTAATTTTTTAAAACTAAGCTACATCCAAGAATCATTCTTAAGAAATATCTTTATCTTTCACCTGCCTGAGCCACAAGGCTCCAGATAGGCATGTAGATGCTTTAGGCAGGCTGGACGATGAGAACCTAAGCTGCCCCATGGGTGTCTTTTGCCTGCCTGAGCTGAATAGCATCAGGGGCATGTGGATGCTTCAGACAGCGCAGGCTGTGATGACCCAAGCTGCCTAGGCTGCATCCTGTGGTCATGTTGGTGTTCAAAGGCTGTGCTGCCACTGGGGCCATGGTGTTATCTGGTTCAGGGCTGCTGCTGAGGGCCTTGTTGGGTCTGTGGCCCTAACTCAGCCAGGGTCTATGTTGATGTCCATGGCCCCTGATTCCATCGAAGGGAATGCTGACGCCCAGAGTCTAGGCTGCCACCTGGGGCCATGGTGATATCCAAGCTTGAGCTGCTGCTGAATACCATGTCTGGATCTGTGGTCCTACCACAGCCAGGGTCTTTGTTGATGTCCGTGGCCTGTGGTGCCACCAAAGGCCACTCAGATGCCTGGGGTCTAGGCCACAACCCTTGACCACGTTGGCACCAGGGCTGTGCCATTCAGAGTGGCCTCTGCTGCCACCTGGAGCCATGTCTGGGTCAGTGGTGCTACTGTAGCCAGGGTCTGAGTTGATGTCCCAGCTCCTGATACCATCAAAGGTCATGCTGATGCCAGGGGTCTGGATAGCCACCTGGGGCCATATTGGTGTCTAAAGGCCACTCTGCTGAAGGGCCCATGCCAATCTGAGGGGCCTGAAGCCATAGTGACATCCAAGTTCAGGCTGCTGCTGGGGACCATGTGGGTCCATGGTCCTACCACAGTCAGGGTCTCTGATGTCTGTGGCCCATGGTGCCAGCAAAGGTCACATGGATGCCCTGTGTCTAGGCCACATCTTGTGGTCATGTTGGTATCTGAGGGAGGGCTGTGTTGAAACTGGGGCCACGGTGTTATCTGGGCTAGGGCTGCTGTCCTGGGTCATGTCTGGGTCTGTGGTCCTAATACAGCCAGGGTCTGTGCTGTGGTCCGTGGCCCATGGTATCAATGGCCACACAGATACCTGGAGTCTGGGCAGCAACCTGTGGCCATATTGGTGTCTGAGGGCTGTGCTGACACCAAGGCCATGCTAATCTAGGCAGCCTGCACAGCCATTATCTATGTCTATGTCCATGACCAAACAGCAGCCAGGGTCTAGGCTGATGTTCACAGCACCTGTTACCACAGGGGTCAAAGGAACCATGCGTGTTGAAATCCATGAGCTGTGCTGAGCCAGCCATGCCCATCACTGGCTCCGGGACAGCTGGTCCTGCCCCTTGCTGGACACTGCAGGAGAGCTGAAACTTCCCCCTCCCCCGCAACTCCCACCTTTCCACTCCCATCTCACCTGAGGGGGCAGTCCCAGTGGCCAGGACTGACCAGCTCAGCTACCANCGAGACCCACCCTAACATCTGCTCCATCTATGACCTACTGGAGTGCAGGATGGGACTGGTACTGCAGAACAATAGCTGCACATCTCCATGACTCAGGGTGGGATGTCTGAGAGAGGTTTCCATGAGGGCCCAGTGACGGTGGTGTGCCAGAGGCATTAAACCAGGCCAATGACTCAACGAGATGAACATTTTGTGGGTGGGGCTGATTAGACAAAAAGGTATATTGAGTGACACACTGCAGCACCCAATGCCACTAGGATGAATGAAGAGGTGTTGGAAAGATGGAGACATGAGGTGGGTTTATTGTTTGTTCTGTTTTTAATTAATTTTGGGGGGGCATGCTGCAGGGGTGTGGACATGGAGGGGCTGGGAGGTGAGTGGGACTGGGGTGTATGATGTGAAATTTCTAGAGTCAATAAAAAATTATGTAAAACAATTAAAAAGAAGAATTAATCTTTGTATGTGTATATTATTTTTAACTAATCATTTTTCCAGTGTTGGGGATAGAGTCTCACACACACTTTTCAGGCAAGCACTTTGCTTCTAAACTGATTCTCTATATGTATCTTTTATTTGGAAAATTAGTTATGATCCTAACTATCTCTTATAGACGAGCTGTCAAAACAATCTTTATCCCTAATTACTTTCCTAACATGTAGCCTTAAAAGTTTAAATATATATATATATTTCTATGTTACATGTGATGCTACTGTATCTTGACTCAACTGGACACTGAATCTTGCACACATATTGTTCTTTCTTGTGACTTTTTGTTACTAGTGCTCTGGAGTTAGAGATAATATTAAACAATGGCCTTCTGACCCACATACAAAATTAATGTCAAAATAGTTTATTCTGCCTATTTTACTTCTATATTATCCATATAACTTCTATTCTACTTTACATTCTAATTTCTAATATTACATAAAAATTAACTCCCCTCAAATTAAGGCCAACAAACTCATGAAGTTTGCCAAAGCATTCACTTGTTTTATTAGTTTTATTTATATTAAGTTCTGTTAATATAGGAACGGGTTTTAGTCTGTAGTCCAGGCTGGCTTGAAACTCCCTGTGTATCCTAAGCTGCTGTCCTACTTATGGCAGTCTTCTTGCCTCAAGTTCCAAGTGCTGGAATTATAGGCATGAAACAATATGCCTGGATATCAAAGTACTTANAGGGCCTATTATGTACCAAGAAGAAGATACATCCGAAAACACAAAAATGAGTACAATAATTTTAGTTTCAGAGAGAAAGCAATGTTAAAGCAACAACAAAAAAAACAACTGTTTCACTGCACTAGGTACCAACCAACCAAATAAATATCAACAATAGGTTGAAGCCTTCAAATACAGAATATTCTTTGCACACAGAACAGGGAATGTTTGGTAGTGGGAAAATTTTGCAGGAAAGCTGATTTCTGAGGATTTGAATTAAGAGAAATATGCAATGTAAAGGAAGTTAAAGAACCAATAAAAATAGAAGAGGTTCAAAATAAAAGACAGTAGAATGGAAGGTCTTAAAATTAAAAAAAAAATCAAATATTCTGAGGCAGTAAAGAAAAACTGGATACTACTAAATAGAGATAAAGTTTATAAAGCTAGGCACAAGTACTTCACTGAGAACTGCAGCTCTTTCAAATTCCACCTCCCCTATGTACTGTCTAGAAGGATTTCCCACTACTCTACACAAAAGCCTCATCTTTTTAAGTGCCTTATCTTTATTCACAAATTCTCCAGGATAAAATGTTCCTCTTCACCTAATCTCAACACTACCCTATTGTTATGGCTATTCTTGGTTGTCAACTTGACTACATTTGAAGTTAACTAAAACCCAAATAGTTGGGCATACCTGTGAAGAATTTTTTTTTTTTTATTAATTAAGTCATTTGAAGTGGGAAGACCCACTTCCAATCTGGATCATAGAGGTGGGAAGATTCACCTTTAATCCCTATGTTTGAGGTGGGAAGATCCACCTTCAATCTGGGCCATACCTTCTGCTGGCAGCCTATAGAAAGAACATGGAAGAAAAAAGCTTGTTCTCTCTTTGCCTGCTTTCTCTCCCTCTCACTAGAAAGTCCTTTCCTTCACTGGCATTAGAGCCTACTTCTTTGGGATTCCAGCATATACTACAGATTAGCTGAGACATCCAGCCTTGTGGATTGAACAACTATGTGGTTGATATATTGTGCACCCTAATAAAGCTTTCCTGGGGTCAGAGAACAAAACAGTCACTAGATTAGACATAGAGGCCAGAAAGTGGTGGCTCACACGCCTTTAATCCTATCATTTCGGAGATACACATATATATAGATTGACTATGTATATACTCATTCTGTATGTTCAGTAGAGGTAGAGAACCCTGACTAATACATCTATTTAACTGCATTTCATGTACCTTAATCCAGAGTCAGCAATTCTTTTTGTGTTTCTCATGCTTTCCTGTAACTTTAATACTTTTTGTAATTCTTTACAATTGTCTCCTATCTTACGTATTTATTTATCAGTGTTTCAACAGCAACAGCAAAATCCCATTCATTTTGGTATCATACAGTGTCTTATATATTAAGAAAATATTTGCTACTTGGTAAAGAAATTAAATTTAAGAATCAACATATTCAAATTCTATAGAGAAAGATTACAATTTGTTACTTTAAGATCTATCCACAAACAAATAAGATACATATCACAAAATATACTGTTTTCTAAAGCAATTTTTAAAACTTGTATTATAAAACCTTTGAAAAGTAGTTTACATAGTCTATAAATGCAGAAACCAAATCATGTTCCATTAGACATTTTAAAACACCTGAACATGTGAGTATGGTCACCATGGGAACACTGCAACCATGTAATGACTATATTAATTAGTAAAAGTATAAATGATGCACAGAGTTTAAAATACAATAATTAATTTTTATTTTTGAAAAGACACCTAGGCACCTTGAAATCTAGGCTAGATGAGATATTTAACAGTGTAGGCTGATCAAAGTTTGATAATTTAAAAATAGTATCTATATAGAATCTGAAACTGAAATTCTCTAAAACAGTTTAGGGCAATTAAAAAGATAAAGAAAAAAACTCACCGGTAAGATGATAATGGTATGTTGAATTCATTTTCAGGTGAAGCAATTCCCAATAAAATATCCCCTTCAAAAATGAAAATTGGGATTGAAAAATGATTCTTAATCTGATAAAAAAAAATACTGAATATTAATATAAGAAAAGATATTTTAAAAATGTCCATCTACATATCATAACATAGAATCTACCAAGCAACATTCAGCTTGGTCATATAAATTAGAAGAAACAAACATATAGTTATTTATCTTCAAAAACAAAAGGAAACTATCCAGGTTTATATTTCATAGAAAAATACAACTTGAAGCCAGCCAACATTCTGCACACATGAGCGAGGGGTGTATAAGGCACCACCTAGCCAGGGAGCTATTTGCCACTGATGGCTGCTGAGGGAGGGAGAATCAATTTTCTTCACAAGTGTTGTCCCTGGTAGGCTGCCCAGGTTCCAGTGGATGGTCCTTCACAAAAAAATATTAGGGCACCATTAATTAGATTCAGTGTGCTACTAAAAAATAATAACACAAAGTCATGAAGTTGGGAAAGGGATGTAAAGGGAGGGTGTTTGCTGCAAGCCACAATAATATATAAAGTAGGATTTCAGCTGATTATGACACAGCTATACCTGGAAGAAGCCAAGGGCCTTCAAGAGGTAAAGCCAAGGCTTAAGGAGCCTTGGTGATATTTGGCTCTTGATCTTTAGCTGTTTGCTGCTATGAATTTCTCGTGTGCTATTGTAGCTTTTCCATCATTTACTGGGCATCATTTCCCCTCTACTAATGGAATATTTAGATAACCTTCTGTGCTGACAGCTATACACAGCCAGAATCCCAGTTCAAGCCTCCCCGTAATTACTGTCATTAGCAGCATCTGGCCATGATCATCCCCTGAGGGATGAAAGTATCTATCAGAGATACCTCAGTACTCTCTAAGAACAGACTTAAGCATCCAAGGCCAAATGAAACAGCACCTGTCTCCTAGGTCAGGTGCATAGCTTTATTTCTTGTGCAACTTAGGGTGAGACCCTCGCTCCTTACTAATATTATAGACTCCTAACTTCTTACCTAACCACTTCTAGGAATGTAGACTGAGCACATAGATCCCCTTCTTGACATACTAATGAATCATTAGCTCTCAAATGACCTGCTCTTTTACCACTCCCATTTTGGGTTGTAAAAGAAAGCCTGATGGTCACTGCCTGAGGAAATTTCTTACCTGCCTTTATGACCCTGTAAGAATTCAAGCCTGGTGACCTTGCTCTGCCAAAGGATCACTATTGCTTGGGTTTATAACTGTATACCTCAGAGACTTGGGACAGAGAGAACTTAGAGGTATAAGGTGACTGAGAGGAAGATAGGATTGGAGAACTTGAGGGGAGAGATGGAAGATGAGGAAGAGCCAGATGGGAAAGTACTGAATGGGTAAGAACAAGATGAGAAGGACCTAGATGAGGCAGAATTAAGATGAGAGAATTATGATAGAACTTAGGGGGACAGCAGATAAAGGTAGAGAGAAGTCAGGCAAGGAATGAACAAGGCTGAGTACAGAACTGTAGCTGTGTAGATAGGATTTTATTCCAGAGGAATAAAGTAGACAGACAAAGAGCTTGGTGTACTTAGAATCTCTTCCCAAAAATAATTCTCACCATTTCATAGTTTCTCTTCTGGGCACCTGGGAAGAATATTATTAAGGATGGTCCTTAAATAATATTCAAGAGGTGTTTAAGGAGCATTTGGAGAAAGGGTGTGGGATAGATATGATCAAATACAGGCATATTTATATTTCCTATGTATAAAATTCAAATTTAATTAAACAAATAGAGTGATTTTTTTTGCAACAACAAGAAATNTGCATGACTGNGAAAAGGGGAGTTATATGGAAGAGGGTGTATAACAGAGGTGGAAGGGAGAACTGAGAGGGTGGGAGTTATAATAATCAAAATATACTTTATAAATGTATTAAATTTTCAAAGAACCAACCCAGTGAAAGTGTGATGTGTGCATATGTATACACACACATACATTCCCTTCAAGGTTCAGGGAACACTGGAAGGGAAGGCAGAAAGAATATAAGAAATGGAGGAAGAGAGGAGTACTGTGAAATGTCAGCCTCTGAACATGAACTCACAACAATTATAATTACTTGTATATAAGGTCAAGACTTAAAATTTCAGCCCTCAGCTCTAGCTCAGAAGCTACTGGCCCAGACAGGGTCATTTTTCTTTGAAAGATAAGATACTGGCAGGTTCTCTATTCACTAACTGGAGTCAGTAGATGTTAAAACAAACAAACAAAACAAGTCATTAAGTCGCAGGTGATATATTGGGGAAAGGGGCAGAGGGAAGTGGAGGGAAGGAGTAGGGGTGCAATATGATTAAGATACATTGCATACATTATCTGTGAATGGTTTCAAAAATAAAAAGCAAATCAAGTATGTCAAAATAAAGCATGTCAGCCTGGGAAATGTTAGTACCACAGTTAAGGTCTAGAACAGTGCACACACAAAATTCTTTAAAATCATAAAAGTTACAAGCACAATGAAAATGAAAACAGAATAAGCAAGAGAATCCACAGAAAAGCTAACACTAACAAATAGAGAAAAAAAGATAATCAATGTTCCTAGAAAGCAAGAAAATAAAAATTATAACCACAGGCAAACTTTTCACAAA
>LZPO01098011.1:0-19760 GCA_001675575.1 Neotoma lepida
CTGTAGGACCTCAGCTAAGAAGATGAAATCATGTCCCTCTGTCTGGGAGTTACACAGCTCATCTTCCATTTATCCACATTTATCCCTAGGCCAGTCCCTTCAGAGTAGCCTCTTGACTCTTAAGTCTAGATTTTCATATCTTAGCATTACTCCAGGGTCACAATGGCTGAGGCTAAACCACTATGGCTGTTCACACCGTGTTCCCACATCCATACTGATTCATCTCCGCATCTATTTCTCCCAGTGTTCCCTTTGGCTCTTTCTGCAGGACAGCTGTTTCTTCTTATTGGTACTTGCACAGAAGCTCCTCACATCCTCACTCCCACAGTAAACAAGATACATGTCCATCTCCAGATGGTACCCTAGTTAATTCCTTCTCATCTTTGGGTCTCAGCCCAGGGATTCCTCTCTTGGGATTCACTGATACATACTTGATATTCTCCATGATCATACCAAACAGTTATAAATACACAATGAATTATATAATCATTTAATGCCCACTTTTTGTATGCATGTAAGTATGAATGTATGTATGCATTTGTGCCGGTTCACATGTATATGTGCCTGCCTGTGTGTGTGTAGGCCAGAGAACAACCTTGAGTACCATTCTCAGGAACATCATCCATCTACTTTGACAGAAATCAGGCCAGAATGGCTGGAAATTTAGCTCCAGAGATCCTCTTGTCTCTCCCTCCCCAGCACTGGGATTGCAGATGCATATGGGCTCTGGGGATCAAACTCAAGTCTTCATGTTTGCAAGGCCAGCACTCTCTGCCTCCGCCCCTCCTTTGACTTGGAATGGAACTTAAGGACCTGTGTCAGAACTCTACCTGTCAGGCTTTGCGTATGTTAGGTGATGCACCTGTGTTAGCTGAAGAGTGGCTAGAAGAGGCTGCACTCCCCTGTGATCATATGCATATGAGGTCCTGGCTCTGCACACCAGCTTGTGCACACTACATTCCCACTGGCCCAGAGCAGAGAGGGGCACTGGATGAGAAACCTGACCAGCCCCTGGGTACTTGCTGGCTCAGGCTCTGAAATTCCATCCTGATCCCACCCCAGCTAATAATATACAGGGCCTGCTAAGAATAATTATGCTGAGTCTTTCTCAAAAGGGCACTTCAGTCAAGTCCTGCTATCCCTATATGTGCATCTGCTGACAGAGTGACCCAGGGAGAGATCAGAAGGAGGGGGAGGAAGCAAGAGCCACCCAGGGAAGAATTATTTGAGTGGCAGAGCATGGGGCAGAATGACATTTGAATTATTCTTCCATCTGATTAATTAATGCCAGAGAAGAATTTCCAGGGGGCCAGGACTCAGGTTGATTCTGCCTGCAATTAAAGGGTCTCCTCATCTTTTCTTTGCTTGTCTCTATTCCTCTCCGTTTTCCCACTTACCTAGGAGATGGAGCTTAGTCCCAAGCCAAGTGACTGAAAGAAGAGCTAGAAATCACTCTGAAAGTGGCCTCATGAGGGAGGCCACATCAGGAAAGGAGAAGTATGATTTAGATGTAAAACCACCAGGAACAGGGAGGAGAAAAAGCTGGGCCAGGACCACTGGGCACAAAGCCAGAGACATTGCTCTTTCTGAAGGATGCAGGTCATCCCCAGAGTTCTATAATCTCAAGGTTGGCCTTGAACCTGTGCTCTGCTTGCCTCAGTCTCCTCTCTGCCCCCAGTGTGTTGGGATTAAAGGTATATGCCACCATACTGGGCTAGAAACAACTTCTTTGAGAGCTACAATCAGTGCAGATGGATGGGTATTTCTCCTGAGACACTTGCAGGAAGGATTATCTTTGAGATAATTTTCTGCTTTCTCTGTGTCTTTTAAGTATTAAATATATTATGAGGGGAAAAAAATCTTCTAAAACTAACTACTAGAGCAAGCAAACTCACTTTTTAGGAATAATGAAAGAAAGATTAGGTTTTAGCTTTGTGCTAACAGCTACTTGGGATATGTGGGTGGCGGTGGTGTATGTTTTCTAGGTAGCCCTGGGTATATATGTGTATTTCCTTATGCACCGCTCTGCATCGAGTGCAAACCTCTGCATCACACACTTCTTCAGTGAAAGCATGTATGTGTGCACATGTATGTTTGTATGAATATGTGTATGTATGCACATATGTGTGTGGTACTGATGGGGAGCCACTCAGTCCAGATTTTGGAGAAAGTTCACAGAGCTTTATCTCCTCCTGGTAGAGTTCACCTAACTCTAGCCATTTTGCACCAGAACCATGCATAGCATTACTGGCCCCTGGAGAAACACCAAAGTCTGGGCAGCTTGTACAAGGAAAGGCTTGTTCTCAGCACTGCCCCTGCTATTTTCTAGTAAATGGTGGTGGCAGTTTAGACCCAGACTTGACAGGAGGAAGATGAATGTCCCCAAGGCTAAGGCTTTGGCACTGCTTGGCTTCCTCTCTTTGAGTCCCTTCTCTTAAACACCCCCAAGCAATTTCTGTGGACAGAGAAGAACTTTCTGTCACAGACAGGTGTCCTGAGTTACCATGTTAGCCAATTTTCCCTGACTGTGACAAAATACTGGAGATAAATAATTTCAGAGCGGGACAGATTTCTTTGGGTTCATGGCTTTAGGGTTTTTAGAGCATGGTCGTTTGGACCTGTTGCTTGGTGCCTGTGGTAAGATCAAACATTATAGGAGAGAGTATATGTTGGCCTAAAAGTAAAGGCAAGAGAGAAAGGCGCCAGGATCCCAACATCCCTTTTCAAGGGCACACCCAGTACACAATGCCCTTCAACTGGGTCCTATCTCCTAAACTTTCCACCATCCCCAAACAGTGTCAGTACCTGGGGACCAAGCCTAAAACAGTTTTGGAGGACATTTAAGACCCAAGTCATGACAGTTACACTCTTCCCTTAAAGATTGATCAATGGCATGATAAGGCCAACTAAATGCCATCTAAGGGAATTCCTTCAGTTCAATTCCGATGGACTGGGGAAACAAGGGAGCTTTTTTCTCTGATGAATGAATGACAATGAAAATGATGGCAACATTAGTAATTTATCTATTTTTGATGCCATGATATAGACTGCTCTCCAGATTGGAAGTGACTGTTATTGGTTTGTTTCTGAACTCCTTCCTATACATCTCCATGGACCTAGGCCTGATTTAATGAATGTTGCTTTTGTGTTTTTCCTAAGAGCTTTTGATTGAGTCAGGGATTCAGATATTTGGTGGGAAAACATTACAGGATCAGAATAAGTTCCCAAGATTAGAGGCTGATGTTAACTTGGGGTTCTGTAATGCACCTTCTCTGTCTCCTCAGACAACAGTGATTGTGAGAAAAGTTGTACCACAGGCACAAATGCTCCTAACTCTGAAAGACACAGGTGTCCCAAGTAACACCCAGCCTTCAATGCCCTGGGCTTGAGGCAGCACAGTACAAAGATGGCTGAAACTGTATTTCCTTTCCCTAGTAAAAACTTGGTACAATATTTACTTTGATTTTTTTTAAAAGTAAGGTGTGCTGTCCAGTTTTATGTCAACTTGACACAAGCCTGAGTCATTTGAGAGAATGGAACCTCAATTGAGAAAATGCTTCCATAAGATTGAGCTGCAGGCAAGCCTGTAGAGTATTTTCAAGATTAGTGATTAATGGAGAAGAGCGTAGCCCATTGTGGGTGGTGCTATCCCTGGGCTAGTGGTCCTGGGTTCTATAAGGAAGCAGGCCGAGAAAGCCATGGGGAGCAAGCCAGTAAGAAGCACTCCTCCATGGCCTTTGTATCACCTCCTGCCTCTAGGTTCCTGCTCTGCTTGAGTTCTTGACTTCGCTGCTTTTGATAATGAACTGCTATATGGTACTATGAATGAAATAAACTCTTTCTTCCCCAAGTTACTTTGGTCATTGTGTTTCATTACATCAATAGTAACCCTAACTAAGACAACTTGGTACCAGGAGTGGGGTATTTTTGTGACAGACCTGACCATGTTTTTGGGAGGGTTGTGGAAGGACTTTGGAACTTCAGGCTGGAAAAGCTATTGAGTGTTCAAAGCTTGGTGAGCTGTTCTATGAGAGGTTGGAAAATAAGTGTGTTGAGAGAAATGCAGACAATGGAGACCTGCCCGGCTTGTGAAATTTCAGAGGAAAGCAAAGATTCTACCAGGCCCACTTGTATGAAGAATGTGTAGTATCTAGTCAGCTGGAGCTGAAGAATCAACTGTGATTAACAAGAAACCAGAATCACTGAAGTAAAACCTTTGCTTTACGGGACAGTTGATGCTGGTTATCTGGAGTTGAGCAAGGTAATTAAGAAGAGATCAGCATCACTGAGATGAAATCTTCTGGAAGTGTTTCCTGAGAGTCAGCACACAGAAGCTGTGTTCCAGAGGTGGCCAAGGTTGTACCTCTCACTGGCAGCCAAACTTGGCAGTGTAAGTACCACTCAGGCAGTACTCGCATGAAGGGATCATGGAAAGCAGCTGGGGTTTAGCACTGTNAGAGTGAAGGTGCAGCCTCAGTAGCAGTTGAAGACCCAGGATTGAAGGGGTCATGTAGAGAAGTTGAGGCTTGGCACCATGAAGAGTATAGGAGAAGCTACTGTGAAAGTGCAGCCCAATTGCAGCAGAAGATTCCAGCATTTTGGAGATGCCAGTACCATGAGATGACTACCAAGAACAGCAGTAGTGGTAGAGAGGAGGCTGCCCAAGCTTAGAAGACAAGCTGTATGTATTGTGGAGGGTAGATCTGGAGAAGTGACCCAAGCCCTTTGAAGGAGCCAGAAGATTGTGAGTGAATCCCAGACATTGGTCATTGAGTTGTTTCTACTGTTGGAGTTTGGTTTTGCTTTGTTCAGATTATGACTGTGCCCTGGTTCTTCCCTCTTGAAGTAAGAACGTATTTAATTTAATTCTGATTTTCACAGGAGCCCACAGCTGAAACACTTTGAACTTTTAAAGGAGATTTTGGACTTTTAAAAAAAGAGATTGGATATTTAAAAGAGAGTGGCATTTTAATGTGTTTGAATTGGTTTTTTATTGTACTATTTATTTATGTTTTATATTGTGATATTAGTATTAATGTGCCATCTTTGGAATAAATGAGAAAAGAAAGGTTCTAATTGAAAAGTTATGTGTTTGTGTGTCAAGTTGACAAAGGGGTCAGTTGTGCTGGATAGTTTTATGTCAACTTGACACAAGCTAAAGTCATCTGAAAAAATGGGATCTCAATTGAGAAAATGTGTCCATAAGACTGGGCTGTAGGCAAACATGTAGAACATTTTCTTAACTATCAATTAATGNGAGGGGTCCCAGCCCATTGTGGGTGGTGCCATCCCTGGGCTTGTGGTCCTGTGATCTACAAAAAAAAGCAGGCTGAGTAAGCCATGGGGAGCAAGCCAGTAAGCAGCACCCCTCCAAGGGCCTCTGCATCAGCTCCTGTCTTCAGGTTCCTGCCCTGCTTGAGTACCTATCTTGACTTCCTTTGATGATAAACTGTGATGTGGAAGCATAAGCTGAACAAATCCTTTCCATCTCAACTTGCTTTGGTCATGGCGTTTCATCACAGCAATAGTAGCCCTAACTAAGACATAAGGTGATTGACATTTCTTGTGAAGTAAGAGCTGAGCTGAAATATATTTAATGCAGTAGAACTGCAAGAGTGGCGCCATCAGAGTTAGAATTAAATGGGAACTCAGGAAAATGCAGAGTCTGGCTCCCCAACAGACACAAAAGCAAGAACTCTGCCATGGAGACACAGAAACCTGTTTCTGAGACTCCCTCCTGGAGATTGCAGTGCACTGCAAACTGTGAGAACCACTGGTGTCTGTTGGCACAACCTGAGTATCCTTCCCTATGTCTTCTTTTGAGGAATTGTCTTCTAAATTCTCCCGACTGATCTCATCACAAGGGCCTTCAACTTTTCCCTTGTGAATATGTGTCTGGCCATGGGATGCAGATGGGAGGGATGAGGATGGTGGCAGATGGTGGCTTTCCTAGCAACAGTATAAGCTGTGGCCAGAGCAGGTTTGTGTGAGAGGTTATTATCAGATTATCAAATGACTTCTTAGAAATCTCACAAAAGCTTGCAAATTCTACAAGTATGGAGATACAAGCCAGGTTCACAGAACATAACATAGTCCAAGTCCTCCATTCTTTCTATCAGCTCAGTTAATTCTCCCAGTGGAGTTGCAGAGGTAGTTACAGAAGGATTCTTTTACTCCAATACATACAGAACTCAATTGGGAAGGATAATATCATGAAATAAAGACATGTGTTTTTGTAAAATGAAGAAATCTAAATCTAGCATGGAATCAGTTGTGGCTGGCATGGGTGATTCCCTGAAAAAAACAGTTGTTACAGACTGGATTTTAAATGCCCCCCCCCCAAAGATTGTGTTTCTTCTTTACGTGCCGTGTTCAGAGACCAGAACTTTGGGAACTGACTGGATCATGAGGGCTCTGATTTTATTAGTAGACAAATTCCATTATAGATTCAGAGCTTAATGGGCTCTGGAGGAATGGTTTTGTTATATAAGTGTTCTCTTTTCCTCGTTGTTTCCCTGATGCCATGAGGTAAGTAGCTTGTTCTAGCCACAGTGATACTTGGCTTAATCCCAGACCCATGGTAATGGGACCAAGAAGCCATGGACTGGAGTCTTTGAATCTATCAGCCAAACAATGCTTTCCACTTTAGAAGTTAATTATGTCAGTGATCTCATTTTTAACTTTTATTACATTCATTCATTTATTTATTTAGTGTCTCGTGTGTGTGTGTGTGTGTGTGTGTGTGTGTGTGTGTGTGTGTGTGTGTGTGTGTGAAGGCAGAAATCAGAGCAGAACTTATGGAAACTGGTTCTTTCATTCTACCATGTGAGTTCCAGGGATTGAATTCAGGTTTTAGAGGATTACCCACTGAGCCATCTTGCCAGCCAGTGTCTTAGTTATTCTGATACAACAGTTAACACAACTGTAAAGATAAAGGCTGTAGCTAAGACAATAATTTACAGGAATGATGGATAATGCAGGGGCAATGGTGAGATGCTGCTGCTGGCCACACTGTAACTGGATGACCAATTCATGACACGGGAGCAAGGGCATTTGCAGAGCACATGAAGGGTGTGCCGTGATAACAAGTGCCCTTGATTCCATTGGGAAGATGGACTCTCATGCTCCACGCCCAGCCAGTGCAGGGGATGATTCTGATGCTGATGGGCCTACACTGGAGCAGGTTTAACATGCAAACTGTCCAGGTAGTCAGTGTAGGAAAAGAGGGGCAGCCACAGGGCAAGATGGTACCNGAGAAAGCGCAAAAATAGAAACAAGGATCGCAGAGGGGTAAGAGCCGCGGAAAGACAGCTTAGAAGACAGCTTCTGCCTCCTGCTCAGAGGAACAGATATCCTGGTAACAGCTGTCCTCCTGACATTCACAGATGGGGACAGAGGCAGGACAGACATTAGCCGACATGAGAAGAGAAGTCAAGGAGCAGAGAAGGAAGGGACAGGCTTAGAAGGAGGTGAGCTTTAGGTGTGGCAGAAACACAGAGCTTGAGAGGAGCAGCTGCTTGAGACCAGAGGAAGGAGAGCAAAGGGGAAGGGCAGAGAAAGCTCGGAGTGCTTTGAAGACTTTGTGCAATTCATGATGAAACAGGGAAGCCTCGAGGGAGCAGGACCTGTGGATGGCAGGAGCATGGCTGGAGACTTCTTAGAGAGGCAGCCCAGGGGTATGCTATAGGATGGGAACATTGACACTACTTTAGTGGGAGAAACCCACCTGAATACTAAGGAGGAAGATCATGGTCACTATGGGCCAGGCAGGGCCTCTTCCCATGCATCAACAGAGAAGAAACCCTGCTGGATGGGGCAGAACTTTTTGTCCCCGCAGCATAAAGCCTCCATCCACAAGTCTCGGGGATCCAGTTGGCATTCGTTCTGTACACCAATGTCAAATGCCAAAGGGTGGAGATCAGATTTGGAAAAGTGTATGAGACTTGAAATGCAAAACATTTGTGACAGGTGTGGCATCTTTCCTGGGATGTGTGGGCTGCTTTCTAGGTTGGTAACATTANCCAGAACCAAGTATCATGAGAGTATGATCTTCGAGGTCAAACATTGAGAACTGGTCTTCAACAGTGCACAGAAGTGTTTGTTGAGACACACATCACAGAATGCAGACGTATATCTGCCAAGAAATAACATTTGTAGATGGCACAGGTGTTCAGAGCCCAGCCCATCTCATTTTTCTGTTCGTCACAACAGGCAGGAATATTAGCAGCTGCTCAGAACTCTTTCCTAGGTTAGTGAATTTATTGCAATCATAGGAAGCACAAAGGAACAAATTTTATCTGTTCATTATTGTGGGAGCCTGTTGGGAAGAAAATGCTCCTGGGGCTAGAAATAGCAATTTAAAGTGGAGAACAAACACCCAGAGAAAAGGAGTAGGGTGGAGAAGAACGTCAGAGTGCCGGATGAAGGATGAGGGCCTAGGAGGAAAGACTAGAAAACTCTAATAGCTATTAATGAGGTCCTCACTGACAAAGAAACACCAGGTGAATTAGAAGATGATGATGCTAAAGGGGCCTTGAAAGAGCTGCATGAAAGAGAATTAAGGCAGAGAAGACTGTCTCGTAGAACTGAAATTAAGGGCATGAAGCTGCAAGCTCCACTTTTGATATGGGGGTGGATATACTTCTAATAAAGAAAGCCTCCAAGAAATAATGAGTATAATTGAAGACAGAAAGGAAAGAGGGGAAAAGAAGAAGAAAAAGGAAGGAAGAGAAGATTTCTTGAACTTTCTGGAAACTGAACAGCACAAAGCTGTATCTTTTGCAGTTTGGGGTACCCTGAGTCTCTGCAGTCTGCTCATGCAAGAATACCAGGGGAAAATCTCACCGATTTTCTGTTTGGGAGAACCAAGAGAAGACTACCAGGGTAGTGGCCATCGGAATGGCTGGAGAGGAAAGGGCCCGATCTCTAGCTGCCCCTAAGTGTTGCCTGTACAAAACAGGCTAAAACTCACAGGAGCTGAGAGCTAAGATGGAGATACAGTTTGCTGTTCAAACACAACCAAGTTATTTTCCTGCTAAATTAAATCTGTGGACAGTCTGGATCCATGTAACAGAAACTAGTTTCTACAGCATAAGATTCACCGTGTTTATAGTCCCAAATTTCTGGATGTACAGAGAGCCAGGGACATGTGGCTCATTTCTGTGGGAAAAGACAGTGAAATGGTGCCATTCCAGGGACAGAATAGTTGGGAAAAAAAAGACTCCCAAGTAACTGTTATAGCCACGTTCAGTGATGTAAAGGAAAATTCCTTTAATGAATGAAAAGATGAAACACTTTAACCAGGAATTACAAGGCATAGAAACAAATATGCCAGACACTATAGAACTAAAGTTCATAGAATCAGAAAAATCCAGCCCTAGGAGGAGAAAGAGGAGATAAAAAATAAAAAATATTTTTTGTAGAAATATGATTGAAAACTTCCTGAATATGTGAAAAGCACAAATATACAGATTTAAGAAACTTAGAAAACCTTAACTGAGATAAATTTTGGAGGGAGGACACATTCCTAGGTACATCTTAGTGAGAGTAAGGCAACCAAATATTATGAGGAGTACTTGGACACAACCAGAGAAATATATTATACAATAAGGTGTGTGCGTGTGTGTGTGTGTGTGTGTGTGTGTGTGTGTGTGTGTGTGTGTGTGTGTGTGCTTGTGAATCTCAGAAGATTGCAGACCAGCCACTTCAGAAGATAAAAACCACCCCCATTTTAGTCTGATGTCTCCTCATGAGGTAATTCATGGTACACATCTTATCTACAAACATTAGTTACATGATTCCCAACCTTCTCTGCAAAGTTACTTTGATGCATTTTTATTAAATAAATAGTGTGTGTGTGTGTGTGTGTGTGTGTGTGTGTGCACATATGCACATGTGAGGGCAGAGGCTGACTGCCAGTGTCTTCCCCAGTCACTCTCTATCTTATTATTTTTCTAACAAGGGCCTCTGATTCTGCTAGCCTGGCTGGTCAGAAAGGCCCAGGGATCTATCTGCCTGTTCATTCCTTCCTAGCATTGGGGTGAGAGCGTATGTAGCCACACTCAGCTTTTACATGAGTGCTGGTGAGCAAATCCAGACCCTTCTACCTGGATAGCAAGTCCTTTAGCAACAGAGTCATCTCCCCAGCCCCTCAATCAGTATTTGGAAAAAGAAAATTTGAAGCTATGTAAAAACTCTGCTCCTCTGCCCAGGTTCTCCCCAGGTTATAGTACCTTACATTTTTTTTCATCAGAAATAACCATTGATTGATAGTTGTCAACTAGTAGATTTTTAATAATATTCTAATAATGTTCTTTCTAGTATAAGGTAGCACTTTCTTGTCCTATCAGTGTGAACTCAATAGCCTTTTATTATTGATCTTATTAGGTGAGTTATAATCTGCTACTGTCATCTTGTATTTTATATTTTAAGGTTCAAATTTTCTCAGTTCAGACATTAGAAGGTGCTTCATGTTGGATATTTTGGATTTTTTTTTTGGCATATTCTCATCATTACTTGAATGTTTTCTCATTTTTTGACACACACACACACACACACACACACACACACACACACACACAAGTATAGTTTGAACTTGTTTGAGAGATTAAACACTCTAGGAAATCAATAATAGGTAAATTGTAAACAAATCTCATTTTCCCCAGTGAGGCTCTGGAAGGGGCCATGTCTCTAATGAGTCCTGGTTGCTTGAGTGGGGTAGATAAAATCAATCAAGATCTGAGAGCCAGGTGTACTCTTCCTACATGGATGTCATCACTTCCAGGAACCCCCAACCCTACTTACTTGCCTGTCTCACAGTTCACACAAATACGTCTGCTCAAGCTCAACACTGCACAATCCATTCTGGCTTTCATGCTTTCCATGCGTGCACTGTAGCATGAATTCTAATTGGTCTTAATAATAAAAACCCGGAGCCAGATACCAGGGTAAATGCTGAATGATCAGTAAAGGAGCCAGTCACTAGAGAGACTTCTTACCTCTACTGAATCCTCAGCCTGAAAGGGCTGAGCTCCTGTCTCCACCCCACCTTATCACTTCCTCTCTCCACCCAGCCATATCATTTCCTGTCTCCAGCTCCGTAGTGCTAGGATTAAAGGCGTGAGATCCCAAGTGCTAGGATCAAAGGTGTGTGCCACCATTTCCTGGCTCTGGTTTTCTTTCAGACTGGATCAATCTTGTGTAGCCCACGGTGGTCTTGAACTCACAGAGATCCCTCTGCCTCTGCCTTCCAAGTGCTGGGATTAAAGGTGTTTGCCACCATTGACTGGCCTCTATGGCTAAGTGTAGTGGCTTAGCTCTGCACTCTGATCTTCAGGAAAGCTTTATTTGTTAGAGCACAAACAAAACATTATCACAGTGCACCACTCTCCCCNTAGTTCTTATACCCAACATATTTTTTAATCACTCACTGGAGTAGGGGTGCCCTCACACATGGGTGTTAGTCTCTACTAGCNTATGATAGCTACCTTTGTTGGCCCTGTCAAGAAGTGTTTTGGTGAAAGAAAGTAAAGAGAAAACCAAGGAAGTCTGGNTTTTTTTTAATATATGCATACAGGAGAATGGAAGAAACTCAAAGGAAAAGGCAAGTGGAGGAGGGAAGCCAAGTTATTTTTCTCAAAGGCAAATCTCTCACCTTTAGACCATGTGTACAGATCTATATGCACAGCATGTGCACACACACATACACACACACGCACATGCACACACACACACACACCCCTCTACCCTTTGAATGGTTTTCCACAGTCCCAAGACTATCAATTCTCTCACAGGTGTCTGAGAGGGCCTATTGCTGTTGACCTCTTATTTTCTCATTCTCAGTTACCAGGAATGGTGCTCTATATTCTAACATACTTAATTGTCCCTCTTGCCACAGGACCTGCTTCTTTGCCTGTGTGGCCTAACCTGACATGTTCCTTTGGGGAGAAGAATGCTACACTCTATTTATACCTTCAAAGTAATGTGCTAGAGTCCTAATCCCCAGTAGGATGGTATTTGGAGGTAGGCTTTTAGGAGATAAATATGGTTAGAATTAGACCATGAAGATGCAGACCCCATGATGGATTAATATCCTTATATCTATAAGGCTATTTCGATCCTCAGTTTTTAGGAGAGGTATGAGTACTCTCTATCTCTCTAATGCATACACCAAGGTATTCAAGGACATGATTAAGAGGAGGGTCCCCACCAAGAGCCTGACCAGACTGTTATCTTGACTTCAGACACTGTAGCTTCCAGAACCAGGAGGAATGAATGTTTCTTGTTTAAGCTATCCAGCTAAGGGCATTTCATATCAGCAGCCCAAGCTGACTAAAGTTGACTTATTCTTCAGATCTGTTGGAACACCATCATCTCCTCCTCTGGAAGTCCTCCTTAATCCCCCTGGACACCATCAGAACATTGTGTTGTTTGCTGTTTTCTTCATGCTCGTGTAGCGGATAGCTGTGCTGTCATTGAGTATGTGTCTGATGAATGCCCATGTTGTCACCAAACTCTATGCATTGTGAAGCAGCAGTATCTCTTTTGATCCTGATTATATGCTTATGTGATATAATACTGACACATAAAAGACATTCAATAAATGTTTATCATTTGAATAAATTGTTTGTATTTTAGAAGCATAGTATATTCAATCAACAAATACATTCGTTTCTATTTCTAGGGAAAAGCAAGCAGAAAAAATGGCATGGGAAATATGATGAGTCAAGCGAACATACAACCAATGCTCCTGAAGACTCTGAGGTCCAGAGTCAACAGACCTTGTCATATAGAGGAAGCATCTACAAAATCCCTGCAGACAATCTAAGCTATATGAATGGTAAAATTGTGTGGGAAGCTTTCCCTGAGAAACTTTTCCTGTAAGGTACATTGTAAGTTTTGCATTTGACTCCATCGCTACTTAAGTGACCCAGGAGCATTAAAGTGTCAGTTCTTCCAAAGGCAGGCTGAGCTCCACTCCAAGACCAGCTGTGAATACAAACACATTTTGTGTGTGTTTGGACTAGACAAGGGAATTTTAAATGTCACTTAAAAGAAAGGAAATTTAAGACTAGTCCGAAAAATGTTTGTAAGAGAAGGATGGAAGATAATTTGCTTCTTCCAAATGGTAAGATTTTCATTAAAATTTTGTTATACGATATTTGCTCAAGTCATTATGACTACACCAATAGGGAGAGACACTGGATAAACAGATGAACAGAATCAAACAGTTGATGGAAAGAACTTAATGTCAAGGATGACACAATGTCTTGGAAATAAAGTATATATTGAATGAGGTAGCATAATTGTTCACCTTGACAAAGGTAAGTAAGAAATGACTTTCCAATCTATATTTAAAAATACATTCCAGAATATTCCTGGTGTCTGTCAACAAGATGATAGGAAAATAAACAATAAACTCAATAGGAATAAACTCCTACTGCACATAGCAAGAAGAGTGATTCTCTCAAACATGATATGAGGAGAAACAACCAGACATCCAGGAGCATGCCCTGTATGGTTCCATTTCTATGAAGGTCCAGATTGACTGTGAAGTTCTGATACATACATACATACATGTGTATACATATAAGCATTTGAAAAACCCAGAGCAGTGGTTATATCTGAGTGTGTTTGGCAGGTGGGGCTTGACTAGAGTAGGTGGCACATGGAGGAGCCTCCTGGGGTGACTAGACTCTTTATCTTGCTGGAAGTTTGAGTGATACAGCTCTATACATCTGTCGAAATCCCATATTTGTACTTAAGATGTGCACACCATTGTGTACAGAAACAAAAGCTAAGTGTAAACAAAAATGACAGCAGACAGAGATACAGGCCAGCGTCAGATGGTGACGCATACATAGCAAGATACTCCTTCTGGGGTCTACAAGGGGTCTGTATGAATATTCTTGGTCAAATTCTTTAAAGTTCTAGGTATGTCTGAAAATTTTCTGAAATAAATATATAGTAAAATAATTTCAGGTGTGCTAAATATTTACATATAGCACAAACATAAACACAATGCAATTGTACTGAAAACTCTAAGAAACATTTCATAATTTTATGTGAGGAGAACTTTAAAAGCAAACCAAGAGCCTAAGAGGATATGGAAGAAAAGATAGATATTTTTGACTACCTGAATCTCAGTGACTTTGCAAACCAGATGATGCCACATGCAATTAGAAAAGCCACATGTGGGAATCCAACTGTGTCACATACCATAAAGAGGTAACAATCCCAACATAAACACGAGGAAAAGACCCAGTGAAAAAAAATTAGGTAAAGACACAATGGAAAAGAGAAAAATGAGTTCTGGCAATTGTATAAAAATGCAAATTCAAACAAAATGAGGTGGCCATATTTTGCTATTGAATTAGCATAATTTTGAAGATTGGTAACCTCCAGTGCCACTCAGGATGTTAGGTGATCGACACCCTCCCAGAAGAATATGAATATTCACTAAGCTTTGGAAAGTCACTTTGGAATTAAAATAGCTCATGGGGCACACAAGAATTCAGAGAAATGTGTGTAGTGTGGTCATAGAAAAATGTGGAAGGAGACACATCTACCTTAGATGATGCTTCCAGGAAGAGGTTGGAACACTTTGGCCTGAGTGTCAGACTTGGCTGCTCTCATGTGTATAGCTCAGAATGATGTTTATCACTTTTCAAAGGGTCACACTAAAATGCTTACATAATTCTTTACAGAATTCTCCATTTTGCCTTCTTGGCCAACAAAGCCTAAAATACTAGCCAGGTGGCTCTTTAAGGAAAAGTTCATGGATTCCTACCATGGGGGAGTCATCATTCACTAATTATTTTTTCCGCTTGCTTCTCTGTATTATTTAAATTTGTACATTTCACTCTGAGGTATAAAGCAGATAGGGAGGCAGGGGAAGATATTGCTGGATCATGAATGTAAGCAGAAAACAAAGGCACTAGATAGACACTCACTGGAGCAGTCCAGACCAAAGAGAAAGGAGCCTTATAAGGTGAGGGGGCAGTGGAAGGAAGAGTGGGGATAGGTTTCCTAGGAGTAACAGAGGATCAGGCTGGAATATTGAGACATGGGAGGAAACCAATGGTGACTCTTCTATTTCAGTCTCTAGTTAAGTAGTGCCAGCTATGGAGATGGAGCGATGGGAAGGTTACACTGGAGAGTAAAGCCAGAACTCTATTTTGAATCTATTACGGTTCCAAGAGGAGCTGTGTGAAGGAGGCAGTGGGATAGAGATTAGAGCTACTCAGCATGTGGAGGGGGATGCTGAGAGGAGACCAGACTTCAGCACTCAGTATGGAGCTGGTACTTAAAGCCCCCTGGATGCAAGATAGGAAACGGAAACGGATTCTGATGACGTAATGCCCAGCTCAACTGGGAACCAACGGTTCCAACTTTGCCTAGAGCTGCTTCCTGTTGAAAGATGTCTCTGATGCCACTTTTGCTTGTCTGGATTTTCTAAACTCATCTGCTCCAAATTGCTCTTGCCACTGGCTAAGGAACACTGTGGCTTCCAAGTAGACACCAGCTCTTTCTGGAAAGCTGAGGTCAAATCCTTGCCCAGACACTGGCTGCTATTATTTCTACTGGATGGATGGGGTGCCTAGCATCTATCTCCTTAAGTGGGGAAAAACCCCAGCCATAGGTCCTGAGATACCTTCAGCCATCACTGACTCACGCCATACTTTCTCTGAGTGGACTAAAGACTCACCAATGAGCTGGTATAGGTGGGATCTGAGGTGTCATCCTGGAGGTAGCGAGAGAGGCCAAAGTCAGACACTTTGCACACCAGGTTGCTGTTGACCAGAATATTCCTAGCAGCCAGGTCCCTGTGCACATAATTCATCTCAGATAGGTACTTCATGCCAGCAGCGATGCCCCTCAGCATTCCGACAAGCTGGATCACGGTGAACTGTCCATCATTTTGCTGTGATAAGACAAAAAGGAGATCAGGATCAAGACGGGCTTCAGTGGCTAAACAGAGCCTAGACAGCATGGCCGATGGGTTGTCAGCCCTCTGTCAGCACCCAGCATTCAGTTCTCCATTGCTTCTTCCTGCTCCTCCCTCCTCCTCATCTCTTTCCTTGAATGCTCTGCTCTCTTCTTGCCAAGCCCCGTCGATTTCATCTCCAAATTACATCTCAAACCGTCCACTCCTCTCCCCTTCCACTGCCACCATTCCAAACAAGTCATTGCCATCCATCACCTGTAACAGCCTCCTGCACCTGCCCCCCTACAATCCATTCTCACCATGGCAGCCAGGGCCATCTCTTCAAGACATAAATCAACCCATGTCACTCCCTGGCTTAAACTCTCTAATAGCTTCCCATTGCATTAAGGAAAAGCTCCCAACTCCTCAGTACAGCTTAGGAGACCCTAGGGAGCAGCTACTGCCTCGCCTTAAGCTCTGGACTCACACACCTATGCTGCAGGAAGCCACAGGGACTGAAAAACTCTAGGTTCTTTCCAAGGCAAGTCCNAATTGCCTTGGAGCTTCATAAGAACCATTCTTCTGTTCCTTTCTCTCTCAGCCCATCCCTACGTACCTTTTGTTTTCTGCTTAACTGCCCCTTCCTCAAAGATGACATCCTTATGANCCCCCTTCCTCAAATGTAATTAGCATTCTCTGAACACTATTTTCAGATGTATTACTGTGTTGCCTTATATTTCACAAGTTTGAACTTTGTGGATGTGTGTATAACCTTCTGTCTTTGCTGTTTGACTCTAACTCTTTGAACACAAGAACTCCCATCTCTTGAGATCCCTATAGCATTTTCAGTGCTGACAACTTTAACAGAAAATAGAAGAAGAAAAGTCTCCACACCTTAAAAAGCATAAGTAGTGACAAGCATCTCTTGCTATTTCCCAAACTCAAACTCTCAGGCACATTCTTGGAATTTTCTAAGCTGGCAAATTTTACTTTGTGTAAGCAAGCTCACCTCACAGAGGTCAGTGGGGCTGAAGCTCACACACAGGGTCTGGTACCTGGAACCCTGCTAGTGTCCCTCCCCATGCCAGGGCATATTACTATTCTCTCCCATCACTCGTGGAATCAGTTTCAAGCACTAATGCTCCCTCCCCACTAGACAGATTCTCCAACAAATAGAATGTGTTTCTTCTTGCCACACATAAACTCCTGGGTCTTGCCTCTGCAGACAGTGGTTAAATCAGTGGACCCTGAGCTGTGCTGCAGGAACTTCCCTGCCTATTTAGTTCAGCCTCAGTTTCTCTTCAAAGGGTAGTAAGTTGTTTCCTATATCAATTAGCACACCCTAAACATTGGAATGCTGTGATTGGAGGAGAGATGGGAGGAGGCAGGGCACCTGAGGTCTAGTCTAGTTATTGTTGAACACAGGTACTGGGTAAGCCATACTCTCCGACTCAGAAGTCTACATGTGAAATACACAAAGCATACACAGTGTGAGGAGCCCCTTTGTATTGAACATCTAATGGGTAGATTATACAATACACACACATCTATTATCTCATTTCAAATGGATGGGTACGCCATTTTTACACATACGATAATGACTGTCCCTTCTTCAGAATACATCAGTAGCCAATGATTCTGTGGGGAAGGTGTACTGGTTGGTTTTATCAACTTGATACAAACCTAGCCATCAGAGGGAATTGTTTCCAAGATTGACCTGTGGGTATGACTNTAGGCAAACAGCCATACATTTTCTTAATTAATGATTAATGTGGGGGGGCCCGTCCCACTATGGGTTGTGTCACCACTGGACAGGTGGTCTTGGGTAGCATAACAAAGAAGGCTGAGCAAGCCATGGAGAGCAAGGCAGGAAGCAGCGCCCTCCACGGTTCCTGCTTCTGCTCCTTCTTGAATTCCTGCCTGGATTCCCACTATGAAGGAACATGACCCTTAGATGAAGCAAACCCTGTCCTCCCCAAGTTGCTTTTGGTCAGTATTTTAGCACAGTAACCGAGAAGAAAACTAGGACACNCCCCATGAGCCAGACTGCTCCTGACTCAAGTCTTACCCACCACCCAACCTGCCCAGAAGGCTTTTTCTGTGACATTTTCTTCTAAGGATCTAAAATAAAAGTACAGCATTGCTTTGTGGCAAGACTGACTGATGTGCCCATCTGTGAAGGATGAATGTACCAGAGATGATTCAAATCCTCCTCCCGAGTGAACTTCCATCAGCACCCTTTCCAGAAGCCAGCTGGCCTTNCAGGAACACCCCGCATTTTCCCAAAGCCCATCTCTGGGAGATTTGCCTCCTCAGAAANTCTCCAAGCAACTTCTGTGGATTATAGAAAATGCATCCCAGCTTCAAGTCACGTGCNCTGGATTTTTTTTTTAATTCCATTTTTCATTTCTTCTTCTTAAGTGTAGGTGACATTCCAGTGAAAAATTGATATCTCACTAAAGATTTCCTTCTGGAGAGGGACAGTGGCACTTAAATACAATGGGAAGGCTGCTGGCAANCATATATGGTGAGGTATCTATACTTTTGCCTTGATTCACTGCAGTCTTCTTGGGTTTGCCTCATGTTTAAAATTTAGACCAGACATCACTGTAGTTTCTAAGGTGAACAGAGGCCAGAAGTGGTTAAAAAGTTGGGTGTCTGGACCCAAACAGATATAATTTGGACCCAGGCTCTGCCATTCACTGGCCTGAGGAAGTGATTTAGCTTCCAGAGTGGTGACCCCCCCCCACACACACACCTGAAACTTAAGAGCACAGTGTTATCTCTCCCTGGACTCTGTGAGGGTTAAATGAGATCACAGGTGAGACACCTTTATTTGGGACCCTGTGATGCCCTGATGTCAGCAGTGATTACAGCACCCAGGAGTCAGGCCATCCTTTCCTNCCAGTCACCTCCGTGGACCTCAGTGTTCCCATTGAGGGAGACCAGGATCCAGTGCAAGGTTCTTCATGTTTTCCTGAGTGTGTGAGAGCCACTCTAGGGTCATCACTCTTGGGAAGTCCAGTCCAATGGGCATTCTGAGCTCGACATACAAAGGGTCAATGCTGGTAACAGTTTCCTGCTGCACACCCAGTGGTAATAGTGGATGATGAAGACTTAATGACACACGCTTGAAATCTGAATCAATTCGCAAATACCAGTTTCTTCCATTACTTGGCTTACAAATGGCAAATCATACTTCCCAGAATATGATCAGAGCCTTCAAACTGGCCCTGGGCAGAAGAAAAGGCAGGCAATATTGTATTGTTTTCATAGAGAAGATAAAGGAAGTCCAGAGGATCTACGTGAACAGACTGAAATCGCTCTTTGTGGGTTTGAGTTATAACAGAAGTCTAAATCAGGAGTGGCAAATTACTTCTGTGCTGACATTCATTTGTGATCCTCTGGGAATGGCTGCCTTCAGTGGTGTGTGGAGGAAAGGGCTGTGGAAGCGTCATCGGGAGAAAAGCCACCTGTGACTAATGATGCTGCTGTTATCTGGTCTTTGAACTCCTGTCCTGTGCCTCGTCCCCTGGAATATGCTGACTCTGCAATGGGCAACATATTTTCCTTAGGTGCTGTGGGGGTAAACATATCTCTACAGGAAGGGTCCTGATTGTTGAATTTACTATCTTGGTGAAACTTGAGGGTATAAACATACCATGTTTTCCCTGATGTGTCCAACTGCTTTTTGCTCAATTCACTGGAATGGTGCATGTACAGAGGTCAAAGGACAACTTGGTTCTCTCTACTAGGTGGCTTCTGGGGCTTGAACTCTGGTGGTTAATCTGGTGGCAAGCTCCTTTACCCACTGAGCCATCTTATGGCTCCAGGG